>PVJX010011987.1:0-51859 GCA_004027295.1 Dolichotis patagonum | reverse complement strand
ATTAACGTATATTCTAAGAACAAATCTCTTACCCTTGAAACTGCTTGAAAGGATAAGGGAAAATGTGTTAGTTTTATTATGTTTGAAAGATTTGTTACATTTAACTGCAAAAGAGTGTGGTGCTTAGTTGAAATGGAAAAGACATTAAATTTGTGTATGTGTGTCCAGGAAAAACTATAGTATATATGTAGAATCTGGTATTACCTGGACTTTTAGGAATCCAACCAGGTTGTAGGACATATCATTCTGAAGAAGAGTGGCAGCTACTATAAATAAATGCTGTTGGTTTTTAAAGAATTGAATGTAATGAGATTATAGTGCAATGTAATACCGAGTCTTGAAGTAATTTTATTGAGATTTGTATGCTTGCTACATATATGACTCCTGCATCTTAGCAAAATTACAGAAACTAATAATGCTTGTTAAATTTTTCCAGGGTCATCAATAGATAAAGTATGAAAACCGTAAGTTAAGAATTATTTGAATTAATAATAAATTAATCAACTATCATCACACACTTTTTAAAAATACAACTGTTAAGATTCCTCTCTTTTTCATGTAAACACTTGAATTTCAAGGTCATTTTTCTTATTGTTATAAACAACCATCTAGCGTTGTTCTCATTGCTAGGAGGTAACTTCATTTCTAAAGTTACATCATCTTTTTAATCAAAGATAGAAACATGTGGTAATATACACTTCTCTCAAACAAAAGGTTCTTTATCTTATATTGTTTTGTGTTCTCTTATTTGAGCCTGAGTCAAAAACATAGCAGATTTTTTTGAAAAAATATTTGCATGGTTTTCAGTTTGGTTATATAATTATTCCTTTTGAGAAAATTATTTTAGAATACATTGTTATAGTTATTTTAAGAAACAAAATGGAAGGTGCTAGGGATTTAGCTCAGTGGCATAAGCACCTGCTTGCCAAAAAAAAAAAAAAAAAAAAAAAAAAAAAAAAAAAAAAAAAAAAAAAAAAAAAAAAAAAAAAAAAAAAAAAAACCAAGAAGAAACAAAATGGATAAATGACCAACCACGTAGAAAGATCTGCTTATTCAAATTTTACACTTGCTAAATATGTAGAAATAACATATACAGTCAGGAAGAAAGTTTAGAGTACACTTTAGAAATAAACTTATAGGAGCCTCAAAATGATCTAACTCAGAAAACTTCTTAGGACTTATTCTCTAGGTCATTGATAGTTGCTACGAAAAAAAAATTAACTGAGAGTTTCTCATCATTCTCTCTAATTACTTGTATAATGTACAGTGGCACTTTGTACTAAGTGGACATATTTTACTAACTTTATTATGCCAAAGTTGAATTGGATCTATTTTCTCACTCCTAAAATAAAGTTGTAAAACTAAGAATGATGTGTTAAGACTTCTCAGCCAATTTTCAATGCAGAATAGAAACTGACAGTTTTGATAAGGACATGAAATACTGGGAATAAGAACTGTTTGTTTTCCACAGTATTGAGCATATTTGTGTATATACACGTATGGGGTGGTTGAAGTTGTTAGTAACAAGCTCATTCTGAGAACAATTTTTTGCTGAAGAATAATCTTAATAATCAGAGAGAGTAAATGATTTTTTAAAAACTCTATTCCTTTTTTTTAAAAAAAAATCAAGTCTAATTTTTATTTTTAAGTCCTATCACTTTTTAATTGAAAAAAACTGGGTCATGAAATAAATTTTGATGATATTTGAATTGTTTTTTCTTAACTGTAATTATATCTACTATGGTTTTATCAAAATTTTCAAGGATCCATTGATAAAAAATAAAAGGGAAATACTAAAACAAAGAAAGTATCACAATGATGAAAAAAATGTAATAAAAATTTAAAACATTTAGCATAAGAAATAGAAGTGTATTTCCATTAATGAGGGATTTTCATAGCAAACAAGAGAAGGTTAAAAAAAAGCATTTTGGAAAGGGTATTTGAGCAGAGCTAAGTGCCACATATGCACAGGCAGAAAGATGAAATGACATCCAAGTTTGATATCACTTTCATCAGTTCAGTAAAAATCAGAATGAGGAGCCTTTAAAATACCTTTTTTGCCTAGATGACTTTACAGAAAATTTAGAAACTACAGACAAAAAAGCAACATATTTATGATGTTAGAACTGGTTTATGATTTTAAAACATAAAGTTTGTATTTTTGTAGAAATCCTGAATGGATTAAAAGGCAACCATGAACTGTAATAAAAGCATAATTGAACTAATTTTTAAAATTCCATTTATAGCATATTATGATTACGTCTGAGATATTTTCTATATATATATATATAACTTGAGTAATTTTATACCATCAAGGGAGTATACTAATAAATGCTACTATGTATTCCAAATAGTAATTTTACTTCAAATAATATTTCAATGAGATACTTATATCTAATGTCTTTAGTTATTTTAGTATTAAGACACATGAACATTAAAGGTACTGTTATTTAAAAATGTTGTTTTCCCTACTTAATAGAATTTTAGCTAATACATAAAAACATAAATATGTTCATCACTTTAAGCACCATTTTCTAGATGCGACTGAGAAATGAAGATTTGCCTAAATCATATAGTCATGAATGTCAGAGCCAGAACATAGCACATGGCTGATAAATCATATATTCAACATTAAATTCTGTTTTGTGTAACATTATGTAAATAATGTTAGAAATTAGAAACATAATTTTGCAAAACCAGATCACTAAATTTTGCAAAACTAGATCACTAAACTAGATCACACATTGCAAAATATTTTTAAAATTTAAGGAGAATTTTTCAAAAGCTAATTTTAACTGATGTACATTAAGGCTGTACTATGTACAGTCTTTTTGTACAGAATATCAAAATCTGCCATAGTAAAATGGAGGAAATTAATTTATCTAAATAAGCTCTTGTGTTCAAATTGGAAATCCTAACATTAAAACCACTTTGGTAATTATGTTTAACTGTCAAAAGAACTTTTACACTTTTCTTGACTCTAACTTTTTGCAGCTATTTCTCTCCCTTTTGCAACAGCTAGCTGCATGTCTTTGGAGGGCAGAATGTTTTCAGTCAGTCTTTGAATTTTTGATTTTTGTGTAACCACAAATGTGTTTCCTTCTTAGGTTATTTTTGAGAGCTATTGTCTTTTTTCTTTGAACACTAACTAATAATTTTCTCCTTCAAATACATTGCAGACTTTTGCTCTTTGGTATTTTAATATGGGAAAGTCAATATTTTGCTACCACTCTTCATATTACAGAAATATCTAAACAGGCACTTAAAATTCCTTAATGGTATAATTTCCAGTCTTATGAAAATGAAGATTGAAAATTTTCAGTATAGACTTTCCCACTTGTCTATGAAAGTATCTAGGAGATAAAAATATAATCACAGATTTTTAGAGTCTAATTTTTGATTAATCTAGCTGTAGGTGAATTACCAGCAGCCCAAATTCCAACATAAGCCTTAAGATTCTCTAATGTTTAATGCAAATGTATTAACTCTTGTGATTTGGAAACACTTATACAAATATGAAAATTCTGTCACTACAATCTTTTCTTCATGTGGCTGGCAAGAGTTAAGAGAGACTTTCTTTAACATCAATGGACACATAATTTTCAGAATAAAGTTGGGCTTGGTATGTTTCTTGATTTGATGTACTTCCATTTTGGTTGTCAGATTGCTATTGTGCTTTGTAAATTACACCACTGGATGGCAAAATTTTTTACAATTTCTTGTCCTGTTTCAGCACCAAGTAATTTTTGTTAATATTGTTTTTGGAAAACTATTAATATCAATAGCTATGAAAACATTTAACATTCTTGAGGTCTTAGTGCATGTGAGTTCATGTACTAAATCATATCTACTATTAGGCTATTTAATTCTCATAATATCATCTATGTTTGAGGTTAACTCACTTTCCAAGTTAATACAATTAGTAAACAAAGGTACCAGGGTCTACACCATCAAATATGTCCCCACAAAACATTTTTTTTTACCATAGCCTCTTTGAATAGTTCAACCTCAGATTGTAATTTCATTTTATGTATTACTAATTTTAAAAACTTTGAAGGAAGCAAATTGAACCTAAGCTGATATTTAACCTTATTATCAAAATACTTAACTAGTCTTTATTATGTTGACATCAGACTCCTAAATAAAATAGTTCTGACCTTACAAGGTTTGAATGTTTCATTATAATGTGACATTTCAGATTCCTGGGAATAATTGCCATGCTATTTTATTTTAATTGCCATAAATAACATAAAATAGAATGGGAAATTGTTCTATCAGATTTGAACTATTATGTATTCTTTGATAGTGAATCTTGGAATTTTAAAGCTTTCATTCTATTCTGTTACATTGTCATTGATGATACTATATGATCTTAGCATAACATACAGTGACTCCATCACTGATAGCACCCTAGATGTTATTATATTTTTATATTGTCAATTTATGTCTTGTGGAAAAATGAAGTTAGGATAATGAAAAAAACCCAAATATTAATATTCATGTAGAAATTACTCAGTATTCAAAAAACTCTAAACACTGACATGTTCAGTAATATGAATACGTCAGTCCCAGAACAAAATATTAATACCTGTCACTTTTGATGAAAGTTTTCAGTTGTTGTTCTGTGGTCTTTAAACCTGTGTCCTGTATGAATGGGATTTTTACCTCCAAACTTTAAAGTGATGTACTATTCCAAGAATATTGTATCTTTCTTTTAGCATTCTCTTTGTCTTAGCCAAATTTCTTGCTTTTGTTAGCTATAAATTATATTTAATGACTCTTATCACTTGCATGGTCTGCTCCTATATAATATAAAAATAAATTTTACATGTATATCTATATCTATCTATGTATCTATCTATCTATCTATCTATCTATCTATCTATCTATCTATATATCTATCTATGTATCTATCTATCTATCTATCTATCTATCTATCTATATATCTATATATCTATATATATATCTATCTATATATCTATCTATCTATCTATCTATCTATATATCTATATAACTATATATTAATATAGCTATATATCTATATATCTATCTCAAAATTTATTGGTAGTGCCATAATTCACAAAGTGATATTCCATGGCTTCAGGAAATACAAGATATTCTAAACCTACTTTGCTGAGTGATGATGTGATATCAGAGTGAACTAGGAAGCTATGAAATTAGAACAAGGATTTTTCTTTTATTTAAAAAAATGAGTGAGCAGGTACAATATCTCACTATCTTTTGCAAGCATCACAAGGTTATAATGATGGTATTATCATTTGGAGAACGAATATGTGGAATATGTCTATTGAAGTCCATAGACTATGAAACTTTTTTTTTTTTTTGAAACAGGGTCTCACTATGTAGTTCAGGCTGATCCTGAACTTACTATGTAGTCCAGGGTGGCCTTAAAATTGCAGTGATCCTCTGCCTCAGCCTCCCATGTGCTGGGATTACAGGCATGTGCCACCATGCCCAGGGACTCTAGAACTTTTAATGAAAACTGAGCATGAATGGACTCAACATGAGTGGCTTGATAAAGGATTGATTTTCTTTTCCCTCTGAATCCTATGCCCTCTAGACTATGTAAAGACTATGTAAAGCACTATGGATTACTAGTTCTCCAACAGATTATCTGCATCAAGATAAACCTGGGAGAATATTTACATGTTTATTCTCAGATACCGCTTCAGATATGCTAAACTAGAATTGGGGATAGTGGTAAGGGAGTGCTGAAAATTTGAATTTGTACTCTGTGCAAAGATACATTAAAAATTCTTCAGTTCTGATATCCATTTGGTAATTTCAATTTTAGCTATATTAACATCAACATCTTGTTAAGGAGTCTAGCTTTACCACTTAACTAATTCTACAGCGTTTCAGTTCTCTCCTTACAATATTTACTTTGAAGAGTTGTTGGGGGGGCAGATATATATACAGGAGATTAAATACCTTATGCAAAACTTGATAAAGATTTCTAAAAATTGATAGCTTAATTGCATCAAGAGCTAGATCTGTAAGGTAAGAGTTAGAGATAATATTCATTACAAGTGGGCATACAGGGATTACATTTCTGTGAAACTATTAATCCTCTATAAAAATATCAGTCCTCTAGGTTCACTTTGGAAACTGGGGCTTGCGACAGTAATTCTGACTTATTTCTATATGTATACATCCATAGAAAAATCTTCTAAATGCTAAGAAGTGATGTAAAAATAAGTGCTATTTTTTCATACCATTCTTCTTGATATTTTAGTTTTGCAGTTTGCTTTACATGTTCAAATAAGCCTTTTCATTCTCCACTTGTTGCCATTAGGTTTTACTAAATTATTTTGCACTGTTGCAAGCAAATATTTATTATAGCAACAAAATATCAATTTTTATCAATACCACATATAGTGCACCCATAAAATGCTCTAATTAGCCATCAGTAATTTCTGTGAAAGGACATCAATGCCCCAGATGAAAGCATTGGCATACATGTAGGTTTGCATGACAATTATCTGGAATACTAAAGAAAATCTGTGGATGCAGGACAGAAAAATGTTTTGTTGCACTAGTGGTGTTTTTTTTTTTTTTAAATTTAAGCCTACATAAGATGGACACAATAGAAAGCAAGGAAGAAATCTCAGAAGGTAATGAAAGGAGTGCACACACCTTTGTGAGGGTTTCTTTTTGCTGCTGCAGTGTGTCCCACTGCTCAATTCAGTTTTGAATGTTTCCTGCTACCCATCAAAACCATCACTTTCACTGATGAACCCTTAAGTTCCTGTTTCAGGGATAATGGCAGCCATAGAACTTCCCAGAAATGCATCCTATGTGTTTTCTTTATACACGATTACAAGCCTCTGCAATCCTTATACATAAAAGATTCTGCCCTGTGTAATTACGTTCTTATTACGTCTTATCTACTCTGAGGTTAGCATCCATGTAAATTGCATTCCATAAATTTCTTTACATGCTGTCTTTTTGAAGTATTAACTTAAAATTTTTAATTAACAGTCTTAAAAAATCAAGTATCAACCAATAGATTCTTTTTTCTGACTTATTATTAACTGTATTTTTAAAAGGCTAACCATATTCTAAAGATATTCTTAGAGCATTGTCAATATATATGTTTATTCTGTTATTCTGTGGTTTACATCTATTTCTTGTGATGCATTTCTTGGTGCAAATTTTCACATTTTCAGGGAAAATCTATGTGACACTTTTTGAGAAGGATGAAATACATTTTTGATGTTGTTTTCTCTTTGTTGTTCATTTCTTTATGCACTAATATTCCCAAACTCTCTTTACTCTTTTTGCACCCATTCAAAATGGTAAACTTAGGGACAAAACCACTTGACTTGGCAGTAGTTTGGTGTTTAATATCCTTCCAGCCAGGAGCAAGCTTTAAATTCTCTGTGCCTTCATTTCTACATATACAACATGGAGACAGTAATGACATGCATTCCATAGAGACACTTAATAAGTTTAGTTTTAATTCTCCCCTCACAGTAGAGTACACATGACTGACTCAGAGCCTGCTGGTAAATAGCCTCGTCAATTTATGTAACTTCCTGGCAAAGCAAAGACATACTCAGGAATCACTTCATGCATCAACCAGAGGCTACAGTTTAGTGTTTCCGACTCCTTGAAATCTTCCTTCAAGGATATGACAAAGCAATTCATCTTTACATTAGCAACCCTGCTGTATATTGTCAAGATTGTGTTGAGTTATTCTTGACTGGATTCCATCTTGAAACTCAAAGAACAATTTAGTCCTCCCTTTCTTTGTTAGTGACACTGAATTCTAAAAAGCGAGTTGTTCTGGCAGTGAGCTGCACCTGCTTATCCGTCAGCCGCACTTATTCTCCCGCTTGCCAGAGCCTCAGTTATGGTTTTCATTTTTTCTCACCTGTGTTACTGGGACAGCTTCCAGTCTGGTCCATTTTAAGTGGCATTACCCCATTTCTTTAGTTTGCCGTGGCTTCCGTAACAAAAGACAATAGACTGGGTGGCTTAACCAGCAGAAATTCTTTCTCAAAAATATGAAGCCTAGAAGTCCAAGATCAAGGTACCCTTGAAATTGTTTTCCCCTGAGATCTTACTGACTTGCAGACGGCTGACCTCAAGCTGCCACTTCACATGGGCTTCCCTTTAGCAGGTGTGTCCCTGGGGGCTTTTTGTTTGCGAAAAAATATCCTTTTCTTACCAGACATAGGTCAGATTTTATTAGAGACTACCCCATGACCTACTGTAACTTTAATTATCTACTTTAATAACTTATCTACAAGGTGAAGTAGCATTCTGAGTTATTGGGGATCACAAATTCTATGTATACAGGCCGAAGATGGAGGATATTCAGGTCCCAACACTCTTTCAACATGTTGTTTACTCTTTTGGCTCAATGTTTTTTTTTATTTTTTTAGAATAGACTGATCTTGCTGTTCATCTTTTTGAACTTTTCGCACTATCTATAGTCTATAGAGTATGTCCATGTTCCTTGCATAGGTAGCATATATGACATGGACCTCATAGGCTTTTTATTTCTTTTTTTTTTAATTTTATTTAGAAAGAAAGAAAACAACCAAACAAAACAGAAAAAAGGGTAGCAACAATACAGAATTCCAAAGGAAAAAAGAAAAGAACAACAACAAAAAAACCACTAAGATATCACTAGTTGATAAATTACATACTGTCGTCTTGGAAATAGTTGTTCAAGTTACAAAATTAAAGCATACAAAGTAGAAGTTCAAGCAGTGAGACTATTAACAGTTCTGCTTAACAATCTAACAAAAACAGTAGTATGATCATCTATCTTCCACACTTAAACATACATGCAGTTATATCCTTTAAAGCACTTTCTTTTGCTCTTTTTTTTACAGTAGCAATTTTGCATTTTGGGTTTTATTACTCCTACTGTTCTTATTACTTTATTTTAAAGAGAATAAAACAAAAGAGGGCAGAACAAAGCAGATCAGAGCAGAACAACATAAGCAACACAACAGTTTACAACAAGACAACCGGACATTAACAGTAGCTGTCAAAATATCTCTTTCTCTGCTATAATTGAACATAGTTTCAGATACAATAATATCAAACATAACACAATAGTATAAAACCATTCAAGAGAATGAAAGAATTACAGGATGTTCTGAACCAAATAACTATGATCAGTGGCTACTATAATATCTCATTTTGAATAAAAAGATTTGTTTATACTATCACATATATTAAAATCCCAATAAGACACAACATGATAGAACCGATGGTGATAGCAGAGTAGAAGCATGGTAGGACTTCTAAGGAAGATGATATTAAATCAGCAATGGCTGCCATAATGTTTTGTTTTCTTCAAAACCACTGTTCATACCATCACGCATAATAAAGTCAAGCAAAACAGATTAAAACCATTCCAACTGATGAATGAAAACATTGAAAGGCTTCAAAACAATGAAGTGGGGAATCATGATTAGTATAAAATCATATATACTCTTAGCAACTCTCATACTAGGGAGACTATACGGTATTTACACATGAGTTTGGTTTATTTTGCTTATGAGTATGGTCTCAAGCCGTGCCCATTTATTTATAAATATCTCAATGTGATCATTCTTTATAGCCAAGTAGTACTCCATTGTATAAAAATACCACAACTTTTTAATCCATTCCTCAGTTGATGGGCATTTAGGTTGATTCCAAGATCTGGCTATTACAAATTGTGCTGCTATAAACATGGGTACACATATATCACTGTGGTATGATGTTTTCAGTTCTTCTGGGAATATGCCTAGAAGTGGAATACGTCAGTCTGGAGATTCCTCATAGGCTTTTTCAATAGATTAATTGCTACTGTCTGAAATGTTGTGGTGAGGACTGTTAGGCAGACTGGGGCACAGGGAGGCAGGGCAGTGGTTGCCACAGCAGCAGGAGGGAAGGGAGCCCATATCACTCCTGACAAATTGCTAACCCTCATCTGCTCTGTCTCATTTTCCAGCTTCTTTCCTGCTACTCTTCCATTTTTATCTGGAGCTAGTAGGTGCTTTAGCCTCCTCTGTGTGAGCCATTATTTTCCTTGCTTTCGCAAACTGTTATTTATGTTGAGACTGCATGGATTTTTTCCCCCCTTCCTCCTTTTCCTTTGCTAATTATCAGTTTCCAACTTCAAGTCACATATAACCTTTTCTAAGCATTTTTCCTGATCTGTTTTTCCTTGCATACCCTCATCTAGGTGTAGGAATCAGCATCTTTCTGAGCAAATATTAAATGCACTACAACTGCCAGCTTACTTCTTTGTGTTTCCAAGGATGACCTGACATTAAGTGAAACAAAATGCCAGCACATAATAGAAGTGTTACATATTTGATAAATGACTTATTTTCAAAAAAGTATGGTGACATGGTGACATACACACTTAGATTCTGTAACAAGGAAAGATTTTTGCAAAATCTGTAAATTAAAAATGATATATCCATATATGTTCTGCCAACATCACTTAAGACAAAATCACTGAAGTATGGATTAAACTATTTATTATGCTATTATAGCCATATCTAAATATTATAGATGTAGTAAATTCATTCTGGTTCTATAATTTATCTAATTGGCTCAGCACCAAATATAATTGGTTATCATGCTATGTGGACATGTCGAATAGCTTTTTTGCATGATTAAAAAACATCCTAAGCGTGGTTTGCTGGTACATGCCTGTCGTCATAGCTACTTGGGAAGTTGATACCAATCACTTAAAACCAAGAGTTGTGACCAGTCTGGCAAGCATAGGGAGACCCATGATCACAAAACAAAAGTTGAGCATGAGGATAAAAACCGTTCTCAATGTGCTGCTGCATATAGGTATTGGTTTTATATGAGAATTGCAAATATGAAAGCCAAAATCCTAATAAAGGTCTACAAGACCTTCTTTTGCTCCTCTTCTCCCTGGCCTCTTCCCCATAGCTCCACTGCGTATTCACTTTGCTCCAGCTGCTCTCACCTGCTTGGCTCTTCACAAACCTGCAAGTTCCACCTAAGGACTCTGCTCAAGATTACTCTCTCCCTTACCCATGTCAGACCTGCATACAAAGTAGGACTTTTCTCTTCAATCTCCATATCTCTGTGATCATATAGCCTTCTCCAGCCCAAGGATGTCTTACCCTTCTTTATCTGCCTTATTTTTCTTCATAGCACTCATCATCATTTGAAAACATATACTTTTTTTTTTTTTTTGGTCTTTTTGGGACAGAGTCTGACCATGAAGTCTAGGCTGGCCTTGAACTTACTTTGTAGCCCAAGGTGGCTTTCAACTTGCAGCGATCCTCCTGACTCAGACTCCTGAGTGCTGAGAATACAGGCATGTGCACTGTGCCCCACTGAACTCACATACTTACTGATTTGTGTTTTGTCTCTACACTGCCTGAATGCCACCTCTGTGAATGTCATGCATTATGTTAGTCAGAGGTTTCTCTTTACTTTGGTCCTCAATCCCATTGTTTCTGCACTGATGTTTGGCCTATGGATATGCAGTAAATGCTAAGTATATGTGTGTGTGTGTATATGCACTGTACGCATGTATCCACGTATGCGTGTGTGTATGTGTGTACTCAGGATTGAACCCCAGGCTTTCCCAGTGAGCTACATTCCTTGCCCTTAAAAGTTGTTTCTTCAAATTTTGAGATAGGGTAACTCTAATTTGCTAAATTACCCAGACTGAACTTGACATTGTGATTCTCCTGCCTTAGCCTTTCTGTGTGCTGGGATTATAAGCATATAGCACAATGCCTCACAGTAAATATGTATTTATTGAGTATAAAGATGAACAGAAGAGTGAAAGAAAAAAGAAGACATTTATGTAGAGGTAAAAAAATGGAAAATGGACTGTGGCAGGAAAGATTTAGCAGTACAATAATTGTGAAGGTCAATTCTTGTGAGCAGATCAGAGAATTGTACAGAGTGCCTTTAGTAAGGTAAGAAATAGAAGCAAATGGAGTCAGAATTTTGCATAAGATTTGTGAGTAGATTGGATGGGGAGGATGAGAGGTGATAGATTTTAAGAGTAATGCAATATTCTTACACTAACAAAGCTCTGGAAGAAGGGTAGGTTTCGGAAGCAGAAGCTTTTGAGTTTGCTGTACACTTACTATGCCTAGATGATTTGGTCACAAGCAAGAAAAAGCATCAAGTGTCAGGTGACATAAAATTCAGGAATTGTCCTGAAGATGAATATTAATGAATCGCTTGATGCTGTACAATGTTCTTGTGTACAGTGTCCTAACCCAGAGCTATTCAATCTTCAATACTTACAAATCATTTGTGTATTTTGTTACAATAAGACACTTGTTTGAATAGGTCAAGGGTGTGCCTAACATTCTACATTCCCATAAGCTCCTTGTGGGTGCTGAGGTATTCTTCCTTGTATCCTACTCTGACTAGAAAATTATTTAACGTTATTCAGCCTCTTTAGTTATTCTGCGTGAAAGAAGAATGAAGACCTCCAGCAGAATAAGGAAGCAGTTACTATTGCTATTATCTGAATATCATATAAATGCCTAATGCAACAAAAATAACAAATCATAATGGTATATGAGACATAATGCTAGTAATGAGTATTTTGGAGTGATATGATTTCAAGTGGATTAAATTCTTTGAAACGTTTTAATGGTCTTTTGTAATTTTTAGTCATCATCGTCATTTCTCAATTAAAACTATGATCCTACATTTAAAAAAGTCACAACAAGGAAATGCATCCAAATTATAGACACTTGGTGATTCTAAGCCATACTCTGGGTTGAGGTAGAAGTTATAAGGTTTTGAAATTAATTTATAAATTTACATATAATACATTTATATATTTATAATATGTAAAAATTTATTTACAATAAATTTATTTATTTAATGTAGTAAATAATCATATTTATTGAAGATCACTGGACAGTAGCAATAACAGGGGGAAGGGCAAAGGGAAAGGAGAGTAAAGAGAAAAAGGGACCAGAGGGTAAAAGAAGAAAGGGACTCCATTGTGAAGGGAAAAAAGAGAAGGTTTTGAAATTCAAATAAATTTGAATTACATCTCTATTTTCTATGTGTCTCAAAGGACAGTTCCTAAGTGGGAATGGTTTATTTCTTTAGGTTACCTCTTGAGATGAACCCCACTAAATTCTTTTTATAGTATGATCTTTAACACTAAGCCAAGCATGAAGCTTTTATTTTTGTAATATATTGTGCTAGCTGCAACTGCTCTGATCTTTCACTTTATAAATTACCAAAAGACGAGGATGAGGCCTGTTGCTTATTCTTAGGACTTTTCTTTTTAGAAGATGGAGTATTTCTTTACTTCTGGATTGACATATCCTTGATTTCTGTTAATGCTACTAGATAAACTAGTTACACTCTTCAGATACCACAGCTTCTGTATTTTTAAAAAATAGATATATCCCTTAATATCACCCAAATTGATACATTGTAAGCCACTATTTAATATTCAGAAAAATTAGTAAAATATCCCAGTGTCTATCTGGTTATTGCTTAAAAATTAGGATAAAAGACTCAAACAATAAATGTTAAACAGAAATATAATTATATTCTTAGCGATTATGGTAATTAAATTCATTCTGTGTTTTCCTTGTGAATTACTTGACATTGAGACAACCCTGATGAAATTTCTACTGCTTTGAAAGTTTAGGAACAAATTAATTTTTCAAAAACACTAGTAGTAATTTAACACACATATTAATTGATATTTAACTTTGTGCCATGAAATTGTTTCCTGAAAAATTAATTACCATATCCTCCATGTGGGTTAATTATGAAGCAATACAATTTGAAAATAAAAGTGTAAATGATTTTGATTTAATTACATTGTGATAATTAATAATGTAGGTGCATTTCTTCCAGTGAAGATACACAGGTCAAATAATATTTTTCTAAAAGATTCTCTGACTAGTTTTACTATATTTTGAAGAACATCTGAATATATTATGTGGAAGATTAGTCTATATACTAATAAGAAAATTTACCAATAGAATTTCGATGCAGATTTAGAATAAAATATTATCAATTTCATTATTTGCTTAATACAATATGCATGATATATAGTGACAAAAAGATCAACAAATTACCATGCCAATATCAATTATTGACAGAATGTTGGAAGAAGATTTTACAGAATGTATCACATATGGTAAGTGGCATTTGTAAAAAGAGATCCATTACATTCCTGGCTGTAGAAGAGGTGTTTCGATATTTCAAATGCTTTCATTTCTTTTTTGAATATTTTCTATGCTCAGCAAGTTTAATTGGAAAGCTTTAGTGTTTCATCTCAATCTCATAGCATCTCTTCATTTAAAAACTATATTTAACTCACATCTATAATGGAAAATTTCTTGCTATGTAATAATTATTAAGTACATAGAGGGGTAACCACAAATTATAAAGCACTGTAACTCACAATTTTTATAATTACAGTCATTTCCAAATTTTTTTATTAGTATACACTCCTTATGCCAAACAAAAGTTACATTTGCTCCTCAAACATCAAGGCTTATAATTATTAGTTTAAAAATTTAAATCTCATTTTAAGAAAATTGTTTTGATACATTACCAAATAAAATTTATGAATGGAACTTTTTACCTTCTTGTTTTATATTTTTCACACTATTTTCAAGATATTTTTATGCTTTTTACTGAGTAATATAGCACTAATCATACTGCAGTTTTTATCTGTTATCTCACACAAACATAATGTAACAATTAATGAAGAACTCAAATACATTACTTAACATTTTAGCTTGAATCCTAGCATTGGTGAGGCTGAGGCAGGAGGATTGCCATGATTTTGACTGCACTACATAGCACATTCAGGGTCAGACTGACCTACATAATGATACATTCTCTCAAAAACAAAAATAATAAATAATGTATTATTTAATTGAAAGATCATGTAAGTCATAATGTTCATCTATATCTCATAGTTATATAGTGAGAGGAATCAAGTAGCAGAGATTATGTTACATTTAGTGTTCCTAAGTAGATTCCAATTTCTTTAAAAAGTAGGAAATTAGAAAATATTGATTGTTATAGGACTCAGCCAAAGTGTATAATTTGAAAATATATATATAAAAATTAACCAGAGAAATATTAATCCAAATTTCTACATACTCAGAAGGACATTATGCTCTACCTAAGACTAAATGTTTCACCAACAGTAAATCACTTCATATTTGTTTTATTACTACAAAAGATTTGAGTGTGATGACCAGAAATCGCAAAGGGTTTACACATACTGTTATGCTCAACACTCTATACCTATTTTGTAACTGGCCTCCCATTCAATAATTGAATTTCTGAGGTGAAATACCTTTTCTAAAATTTACTGTAAAAACAATTGTTCTTATCAATTCAGTGCTGTAAAAATAAACTTTCTATTTATTATAATTTACAATGTAGAATGTGCAATGTCTTATAATTGTTTATATTAGCTATACTTAGAAATAGGTGGTTTCTAAACAGAGAGAGAAAAGAAAAACTACTTCATAATTTCATGGTGCTTAGGGCCTCCACCAAAGACCAAAGCAATTAAACTCTTCCTGCATCTCCTTTTACGTGAACTTCCTTTTGGAGCAAGGAATTTGTTAGTGGACTTAATGGTTTATTTGTAAAGTCCTGGACCTGAAATTGTTTGAACTATTCAGCGAGGAACTTGAGATCTTCACTAGTGTTTCACTGGGTATGACTCCCCTGCCCGCCTTGTCCACAGTTTTTCTGGTACCATAACCGGAAGACGTGAGGTGCTGTTTTCCTGCCCATCTTGGAATCACTCTTACGTGCTTTGAGTGGCACACAGTACAGCAATTCATTTCCGGCAGTCAGCTGAATAGTTAAACTCATATGCTGCACTGTAAACTGCTTTCTGGTCACTTTGAATTGTAGTTCAAGGCATTGAGATTAGGTTCTAAACCTCTGAGTTTACCTCTAGTCTTATCATAAATTCTTAGTTTCCCTCTGCTCTGTCTAGTGGTGGCAAGTGCCATGAGATGAGGTGACCCCATGTGTATATGTGTGTGTGTGTGCGTGCGCGTGTGTACGCGCGGGAACGTGCACACGCACACGCAACTTGGGGGCTGGAGAGAAAGTAATGTCTTCTTTTCTCTCTTCTTCAAGAAGGTATAGGGGGGCAAAAAAATAAGAAAAAAAGGAAAGAAAGGATGTGAGTGCTTGCCAGGGTGAGTGTCAACTCAGTACAACCTCAGGAATTTTAATGCTCTATCCTTTCATTCCAAGGGAATTATACGAAAAGCCAACTTGATGTAAATTTCTTCCAGTTTTAATAAACTACTTTGTCTAGTGAGCAAAGAGATAAAAATAGGCGTCCAAATACATTTATTCCAAAGTTTACACCTTAAAGACTTATCACATTCTTTTATATCTAAGCATTAAGTATTTACTTTCAAATAAATATGGTTGGGAACTATACAAGGTAGAGTATCAATGAGTTAATAAACAACCCTAATGTTTGGAAAGAAATGGCAGATTAATACTTTTCTTGACTGGTGCCATAATAATACTATACGGAAAAAATTCACAAATATTTGCAGCATGACATATGTAACCTAGACTACTGACATTTCTTTGAGTTAATTTAAAAAATGGCAATAGTGTTAAAAAGAACCTAAAACATAGCAGCCTGAACTGCACAAACACAGAGTGTACTCATGTCTAAAAACTATAAATACACTTTGTTAAAGGTAGTTTAATTTCAATTCAATGCAAAATTAGCTAGGAATATCATTATGTAATCTGTTAACATTGTAATATTACATTGTTGCAAAGATTATTTATTACCAAAAAATCAAAACTGAGTATATTTAAGTATCTGGATTGACTGGTTAATTTACAAGTTACACAGGGTCCATAAACCAAGTTAAAGCAAATATCCAGAGTGTAGGACACTCTAGAGAACACATTCATAAAATGCATTCTTCTTTCTTTGTTTAAATTAAAATTTTTTATTAGTATATGTTTGAAGTGCATAATGATTTATATTTCTGTATTGAGTAGGTACATATAAATATTGTATCTGATTTTTTATTCCATATCCCCTCTTTTCCATTCACATCTCTAGATGCATAAAGATCTATTTCATTGTTTCCTATTATTTATATTTATTGTTCCTTGTTATTTACGCTTTTGGCTTTCTCATATAAGAGAAGTTATATGATATTTAAGCTTGTGTGTTTGATTTAATTGATTTAACATTATGATCTAAAGGTGCATCCATTTTCCTTCAAGTGTCTCAAATTTATCCTTTTTTATACTATTGTATTACAGAATACCATTCTATCATGAATACCACATTTTCTTCATTCATCAGTTGATAGATACATAGCCCATTACCAAGATTTACAGGCTTTTCTTTTAAACCATGGAAGTGAATGGAGAATTGTTAGATTAAGGAAACTTGAGAAATAGAAAATAATCTCTAGAGATGGACTTTATTTCAATAGGGCATAAAGCAAACAAAAACTTGAAATATGTATGACAATCAGAGTCCTGTATTACTTGCAGTTGTTTACAGCAAATCAATTCTTTATTGTTTTGTGTATTACTATAGTAACACAGTTACATTTTGTCAGTGCACCACTATTTCTAACTGAAGTGTTATAGATGAAATGCTATTCTGTTTAGAATTTACTTCAACATAATTTGAGAGGGTTGGAAAGCATGTGTGAAATAATATCAGCTATTAGTTGACAGTCACCTGTGTGAGTCCATTATACTTTTCTCTATGTATATATTATTGAAATTTCAGTAATAAAAATAAAATGAGTTTGGGGGTTTTGTTACTGCTTTTTTTTTTGACAGGGTCTCGCTATGTAGTTCAGGCTCACTGCATAGCACAGGCCTCCCTCGAACTCAGAGCAGCCTCCTGAGTGCTGCCTCAGCCTCCCTGGTGCTGGGATTACAAGCATGAGGCCCTTGAGAGTTTAACAAAGTTAATTTTTATAGAGCAGGGTTATAGTTAGGCTACTTACTTCCTTCTAGTACTTCTTTATAATGTTAAGTACTAATCTGGTGAGTAAATCACCTTTTCATTTCTGTCTCCATGAAATAGATAAATCGACTTAATAACAGCTAAAGTTAGTTTCGGTTCACAATTTTGTAAATTTCAATCCATGGTCCACTGACACTTTGCTTTTGGTCCTAGGACAAAGCAGGATATTCAATGAGGAAAATATGTCCTATTGGCCACAGAGCAAAGGGTAGGGTGGTAAGCAGCAGAATCTTCCCGATGCCTTTCAGACTTGGCCCCCGTGACCAGTCAGGCCTGCCCTGGAAAGCTTCTGCACCCACACACTGCTCTAACACAGGCATCTGAGGTCCAAATCACAGCATCTGGTATAAATCTGAATTAAAAGAGAGAACTGACACATGAACATGAGCGTACAAGGATTTTATTATATGTAGATATAAAATATAATCTTGTATAGTTTAATGTATAAGGATTAAAGAGTAAAATGCGTAACAGCAATAGAGTATAATTGTAAAGAAATGTGGAAAACATAGGTGAGAGTGGGTTCTGAGGTCTCCTTTGCTACTTCTCTTGCTTAAAAAAAGCCGCTGAAGCTGTTTTGCTTCACATTCTCGTCTATAAAGATGGTATTCAGAGTTCCATTTAAAGAATATAGTGGGCATTTAATAATGCACTGTGGTACCTGATACAAAAAAATAAGCCCTGGCACTGACATAGTGCTTACTACTTTCTGAGTATGTTATTAGCATGGATTAGTTAACTGAATCTGAATAGCATCCCTATGAGGCAAATGCTTTCATTCTCAGGTTTTCCATTTGGGGTAACAAGAGCACAAGCAAAATGAGCTGTTCAAGGGCAACCATCCAATATGGTTGAATTTGGATTCTCTCCATTCCTTTTGTCTCCAGGATCTGTGGTCTTTAGCCAGGCCCATGGCATGTAGGCAAATCCCACACACACTAGATGCTTAATAAAATTTTAAGGCTACCCAGTAGTTGCTGCATTTAGAATTATGTCTTGAATTTTAAAAATCAAAATCAAAAAGTTCTTGAAAGCAGCTTGGGACTTAGTTCTCTACAGCAATGGAGAAACTGATATTTTGAGCACTGATAACAATCACTCTACTTAACACTTTCTAAAGATCAATGTGGTTTGTGTTTGCAGTTGCCATGGCAGCCAAATAAGGTAGGATTTCTTCACATAAGAGGAAAGTGAGGTTAGAAGATGGTGACTGACTTCCAAAATATCACATAGCTTATAGCCAGCTGAAACTCGGCACAGTGAGATATGGTGCAGGTGACTCCAAAGACCATTCAGATAACTTTAATATTCAAATATGTTCAGAAGGAAACAAATTAGCAGCTAATATGCACTTATTATATTGACAACTTTAAAAAATAATATTGTGTCAAACTCTCAACATCTTCTGAGGCAATGTTTTCTTACTTTCTGTGTGCAGAGTTAAGAGGGAGTTTAGAAAAATTAAATAGTTTACTTAAAATCACATAACCAGTAAATTATGAAGTGCAAATTCAAACCTAACTGTATCTATCTTCAAACTACATGTGTTGAGCTATATATCAAACATTAGCAGCATTTATGCTGGTTCTAAACTCACTATACAGTCCCTGGCGGCCTCAAACTGGCCACAATCCTTCTTTAGCCTCCCCAGTTCTGAGAATACAGGTATGCACCACCATACCCAGCTGAAATCATTTGAATGTTTTTTTTGTTCCACCTGTTATATTTCCAAATAGAAGCTGTATTACCATTAAAATATATGGTGGGTTTTATTCAATAGCATTTATATGCACAGTTTAACATTTTACTTATTTTATATATATTTAACATGTTATTGATAGGATCATATTTACTATCTGTGCTATAACAGAAATATCAGGTTTTGTAATTATAAGAAAAAAAGTCAGGAAGGCATGGTGGTACACACCTAAAATTCTAGCACTTTGGGAAGCAGAGGCAAGAGGACCTCAAGTTTGAATCTACCCTGGGAAAATTAGCAAACCTCTGTCTCAAGAAAAAAATGATCCACTATGAAAGTCTTGGATTGGATTCTGATCACCCCTCCCAAAAGAGAGCAGAAAGGAGGGAATAAAGGAGGGAGGAGAGTTACTATATTTCCTTCAGGGTAGAGAAGAAGAAAATACGAGTATTATTCTAGCCTTAGTTTTTAGTTATTTGAATAGTTGAGTCAGGTTAATGTGGAGGGTTGTCATTATGAAGAAAGGTACTCAAAATTTTTGGTTTTTTACAGAGAAAGCCTGAAGAATTAACTCAGTAGCCATCAAACTTTCACTAGGTTTTTCCTCACTCAGTGAGTCATGGAAATGGATTGAAAAGAAATGTAAATGACACTCCCTTCATTTAGGCAGCATCTTAATACAAGTCAGAAGACAAAAGTAGTGCTGTGAAACAGTCTGATGACAATACTACACACTAAATCTTAAGAAACTGATTTGGGGCTGATTTAGTTGGACAAGATTTGGTAGACAAGATAGAATTTGAAAGGAAGGCTAAGGGAAATTACAGTAAAGAAGAGAAGAGCTATTGGATTAGACCAAATTTCAATTTGTTTTCCAGAGAAAATATGAATTTCAGTAGACCTCTGAGCAAGTGGAACGGATTTACAGAAGCTGTATTGGAATCAGATTTAACACGGCAGTCTTATTTCTGGTGAATTCTGTCAAGGAAAATTTGTGAGCAAAGGATGTGTTTCTACAGCATGCCAGACGTCAGAGCTGAGGTGTGAGAGGCTGTAGCTGGCAGACCTGGGAGGGAAGATGGACTAAGGCTGGGATGCCAGAGAGAGGATGGGGTGCAGGGAGAGGAGGGGCTAGGGAATGAACAGAGAGACATTTTTATACTAACTAAGGCCACTGTAAGGATATTATATCTAAAAATTAAACTATCAGAAGTTCAGGTTTGGTTATTTCTTATTATTTCTGATTTCATCTCTATAGTCTGAGTATCCTATGTTTTCTGATCAATAAGCAGCTTTTCCTGTTTTCTTGTTACTCTGTCTCCTTCTAGGCAGTTTTTTCAATCTCCATTATCTTTTCAGTTTTAATTTCTATCCACAGTTGGTGAAACAAGTGTGACCAAACCGGGGAATCTCTTTACTCCTGACAGACTCCCTCCTTCAGTCTGCCCACCACAGTCCCGGGAGAAGCTAGGGAGCCACAGTGAAGCCCCAGGTGGTACTTTCGGGCTCTGATGTAATCCTCATCTCTTTATTCTCCAAATCTTGGCATCTTTGTTATTAAACCACTGTCTCTGAATTTGCTAGATTCATTATAAGGGATATTTGAGGCGGATTTTGAGGATGGTTTCTAAAATTCTATGATATACAAATATATTACAGCAACAAAACTTCCCCTCCCACGGGCTCTCATGCTGAGAACTTAGAAGAATGAAACACAGGGACAGAGTGGTGGAGAAGAATGGAGCACAGTTTAGTAGAAAGAACAAACAAAAGCCCTCTCTAACTGAGAGGGGCTGCGAGGAGAGAGGCCATGGAGGTGCCCAGGTCAGGAGTTTACGTACACTGTGTTTGGCTCTTCTGCTGCGCTTGTGATGACGAGGCAATAGAGCAACAGAATTCTAGCTGGGCTTCTGACAGGAGGTGGAGCACACCTGTGCCTCCAGCTTCCTAGGGCACATTTTAACTTACCCAGGCCCTTTGGCTTTGAAACGACGCGATGCAGCGTGTCCTTTTCCACTAGGGCGCTGAAGACAGAAGAACAGATTTCCCCTGCCCCCCCAGCCCCAGCCTCCCAAGGCTGTCTTCCCCTTGTGTTCTAATTTTTCCAGGGCTTATTTTGGTTTACTCAGGAACTCATCTTTGCTGTCTATTATTTATCTACTGGTCTCACTATTACTGTTGCTTAACACACAGTGGAAAAAAAACATTAAAGAAAACAAATTAATGCAAACTAGGCTTGTGAAATTTACTATCTGAACAAATGGAAAATACGAAACTAACTTTTACCATGTTAAGCGTTATCATCTTCCAAAATTATCAATCCTTGTTTATAGGCTAATAATCAATTTAAACTATTCTGCAACATATAAAGAACTTTAGTGGAAAATGTTAGTTGACATAAAAGGGATGGCTTTGAATTTTAGGTGTCGTTATTAATAATAGAACCTTTGATTCAAGCGCACTTAGCAAATACCTTCTAAAATGTAGTCTATGCCCAAGGTTTGTCTCGTTCAAAACTGTAAATGAAGCTTTTCTGGGAGACATAATGGCATAGAATTAACACTAAAGAGCAACAAAGACCTTTTGCAGCAGAGAGGACACAAGGACATACATATATTTAAAATTCTACCAGGGATTAGGTAGGCATCTTGCATTACTTCCCCATCCTTGTGGGTCATTTCATTTTTATTGACTACAAATTTTCTAGGTGCTATTCTTTGAAATATAATGTAGATAATTGTATAAAATATACTGAAAACCAAATTAGCTAGCATACCACCCTTGATTATTTTCCAGTTAATGCCATTTTAGTATATTTAAATATTTTGGTTGTTTTCACTTGTATTGTTTTTATAAGAAAATAGAACTCTCGGAAGGCAGGAAATGACTAATCAGTTCATTGTTGTCCCTTAGTGGGAGGGAGACAGTAGATGCCCCATAAAGACTTATTTTATAATACAGGATATTTAATGACATCCGGTGCTGGAGGAAACAGAAACTGAAGGCATCTTCAGGCCTACTAGAAGTCAGGGCACAATTAGTAAATTCAAATAAGGCTAACCAATCCTGAGGATTTAGCTCAGTGGCACAGTGCCTGCCTGGCAAATGCAAGGTCCTGAGTTTGATTTCCAGTACTTAAAGAAATCAAAACAAACAAATGAACAACAACAACCAAAAAAATAAAGGTAAACAGAGAAAGAATGTGGCATATGAATTTGCACTACTCTCAGTAGTAGAAACTAAGAGAAAAGAAGCATGAAAGGTAAGGAAACATATTGGTTTTTTTCCCCCAAAAAGGAGTAAAATAATATTTTTAGAAACTAAATTAAAATTTTAATTGAATTAGAGGTTTTGAGCTGGTATATGAAAAGCAGAACTGGTTAGAAATTAACTTAGAAAGTTATTTTTATAAATATGAAGTCAAGACACAGTAGAAAAAGCTAACACCATGAAATAATCCTCAATAATAAAGGAAAGAAAAATTATTATTTAAAAATTGACCAATGTTTATATATGTTACATTTATAACATATTTATGTAAATATATTAATTTTCCTGACTTATTAAGTATGAGTATTAACTTATAATACATGAATATTCTAGACAATATCTACCTCTTACAACCATAGAGAAGTTTTTTGTTCTGAAAATGCAAGGGAAATGCTTATCCCTTAGGATTGATCTTGGCTCAATATTTTGCACTTTGTCATAGTGTGCTGGTTGTACAGCCTCTGATAACCTTTTGTCTTACATCTTTGTTTTTATTTTCTTCTACTTTAAATGCAAATGATGGTATCATTATGTTTAAGTGAAGTGACATGTAAAGTACCTTACCCTGGCATACAAAAATATATCAGTATTAAAAAAATGTAAGAAAGTATTATTATGAAGCTGTAGATGAAAAACAAAGAGCAGTGCAGTTATGGAAAATAAAGCATTATTATTTATAAGTGGTAATAAAGTAACTGCTCTTAGTGTACTAAGGTAAATACCCATCCATTCAGTGCTGGCTACAGAGATGCCTCATTATTCATTTGGCCAATTCTTTTAGGGCTTACTGTCACCAGGTCCTATTCTGTATGCTGTTGACAGCAGCTGGCAAGACCTAGCCCTGGTTCCTACACAGATATGTGCACGGGGTGGGTGTGGAGTTAGCTGTGAAAAGACAAAACACTTGCTGGGAGGGAGCTGTCACGCACAGCACTGCTTCCTAGGTTTCTTTGCCCGAGTTTTCAGGGACAGTGTAGTTTTGATTTTTATGTCAAGTGCTCAGAAGTACAACTTTTCCCTGTGAACAAATATGTCAGTGTTGATAGGCTGAAGTGTGCTCTATGTGCTGTAAGGTCTTTGAGACGTATCTCTCCCAAGGCAAACGATGGCTACAAACAATGAATTGATTCTCATTTAAAACTTGACACTGTACTTTACCCAAATTGTCAAGTAAGTTATCCCAGCACTTAAAGCATTGCATATGGTAGGTTAGGTGCTAAGCTTGGCCTCTACACTTTTTTGGGGAAAAGAGTCCCTAAGTCTGAGAGTAGAAGCAGTACAAACGTTCTGGAATTCATGAGTGTTACAAGAGGATTAGCATCTAGCAAGACCAGCACTGATATGCAATGATATATCAAGTTTTTGTCATACTTAGGTTTTTACTATGTAACTATTCTATATCCATCAGTGACTACTGCAAGTATCCTCTTGCTAATACGAGGTTGATGCTGCTGTACAGGGAAAATGAGGTTTGAGCTTATTTTTCTTGTCAGATGCCTCATACATAGTGACTGTCATGTGGCAGGGACAGAAGAAAAAATATAAATACACTTATAAGAGACAAGACAAATTATAAATACATAGAATAAGGGAAAATCAGATCACACGTGATGGTAAGGGTAATTAAAAGTTGTAACATTGAGTCAGAGGGACTATCAGTATTTGAAAGGTTGTATCCTTAGGTTTGCAGATTACTAAAAAAAAAGAGAAAGAAATAAAGAGAAAAAGGTTAGACCAAACTTCTTGGCCTAAACAAGTGTGTTACCAAAATTGTAGAGCAGAAAAGGCAAAAACAAACAAACAACAACAAACAAACACCTTCTTACTGGAAAGTAGAACATTTCCTGACTCCAAAACATACTCTTGGACAATGAAGTTTACTACAAATATTGCATAGAGCTCCTCAAAATACAAACTGAAAGACCCTTGTTAAAATTCAATCAGTGAAAACAATCCTACAGCATACAAATATGAGGTTGAAGAGGCCCATACTGTTCATGTAGGAAAAAGTCTAGGAACACTGCTATGGAATGCTGTATATCCTTTATTCAATGATATTATTTATGCATCTAGAACTTTATTTTTTCTCCATTAAAATTTTTATTTCTACCCATCAACCGCAGAATGGATGAAAAATGTGGTATTTTTATACATTGGAATATTACTCAGCTATAAAAAGGATGATCTTGAGGCTTTCATAGGTAAATGGAAGCAATTTGAGACTATCCTCATAAGTAAAATAAATCAGACTCACATTTGTAAATATCATATTGTCCCTATAGTATAAAAAATAATAAAAAACTGAAAGAGTAGTAAGATCCAAAATGTATAACAGATATTGTAATAATGAAAGTGAAAGAAAATGCTCTAAAGGATATAACTGTACGTATAAGTGTGCAAGATAGATGACCATACTAAGTTTTTGTTAGTTCATCAAACAGTAGTTTGTACTATCATTGTTTGATTGTCCATTTTTGTGCTTTGATTTTATGACTTGAATAACTATTTCTAATATAACAATATGTAATTTATCAACTAGTGATTTCTTACTGTTATTTTTGTATAGTCATTTCTTACTGATATTTTTTTGAAATTCTATATTATTTCTACCCTTTTTCTTCTTTTTTTCTCTAAATAAAAAAATTGTATTACTACATGTTTTCAGTACATAACGATTATAGTTCTTGACATGAGTTGGTACATGTATATACTATATTTTAATTCTTTTTCATCTCCTTCTCTTCCTATTTCTTCTCTCTTCCCCCTCCTTCCAGTTTTATTTTGTTTTGGTTTTGACAGGTTCTCATTCTGTAGTTCACACTGGCCTTAAGGTTGGTCTTGAACTCACTACCTCTCCTGCCTCTGCTTCCCAAGTGTTGGAATTACAGGTGTGCACACCCAGCGCAGGTTTTTGGTAAGAACCAACAGGAGACTTTCTCTTTAATGCACTTTGACTGCTATTGCTATGAAAGACTCCTTTTGATGAGGCTGGGATGCTTTTTTATCCTGTCTCTTTTTAGATATTATCATAGTTTAGAGATCTTGGAAATAAGAGAGAAAAGTAGCCTGAAGTCCTTTTTGCAATTTCAGATAACCTTCTCTTAGCCACCCAGGTACTGGAACACCTAACAAATAAAAATGATATACCTGTCTTTTCCTTCTTCTTCAGTTCCTTCCCTGATTATCTTATTTTTCTACCCAACTGAATTCACTAAATTTATTTCTCCAAGTATTTTGTTCATCGCATTATTTACAGGTTACAGTTGGTAGCAGGATAGGTAGCAATACCACAAAGTCTTGGGTGCAAATTCTTGGCACAGAGTTTAGCACCATGGTTCCCATGTCTGCAGCATAGCCCCTAAACCATTTTAGTATTCACTTTCAAGTACTTCACTTTAATTGGTTCTAGGTTGTGACCTAAAACACATAGTAATCACTCAGCTAAAACCTAGTAATGCTCATCAGGTTAACTTTTCCTCTCACTCAGTGCATTTTGATAAAAGTTATGGAGTTACAGGAATGATGGGATAATTTTAACTTCCCAAAGGTATATTCAGTATCATCATATGTGCCATCCAAAATAGCATTTTTTATCTAAGTGGGAACTTAATTGCAATATACATTTTATAATGGTCATATAATGTATTGGGTAATATATCCTACTAATCACATAATTTTCTATGCAGAAAAAAATCAAATCATGATTCTGACAATTATGGGCAGTTCAAGAGCTGACTTTGCACAATGTCAACAAGTAAAAGATGTGCTGAAGCATTCGCTAATGATTTGCAAGTCAGTAAGTTATGTTAGCAGCTGCTTTGTAGCTGGGGGAAAATTTTACCTTGTTTTCACATTCAGGGGATCTGTGGGTTTAATTCATTTCCTGTTGTGAGTGTGAAAATGTTCATTAGATTTAAGAAAGCTTAGTCTTTTGTGTCCTGTATAAAAAGTCGACGTGAGTTAATTGATACAAACATGGATTTACTTAATTTAATTGTTCAATGGACTCCATCAAGAACAGAATCTTAGAAATTCAGAATTCAGTGATAAATTAATAGATTTCTAATTCTCTCAGTTTTTAGAGGACTGGATCCATTAACAAAGGGATCAGTAACTCTTTCAGTCATACAAAATTCTAAGAAAATGTGCAGTAACTGTCTTTTCCTATCTTCCAAACCGTTTGGGAGTTTGTATGTACAATGCTGAACTCTAGGCAAATAAGTTACATTTCAAATCTGAGTTCCTGGAGATCAGAGAGGAAAGCAAATTCATTAAGGTGGGGTGAAAGCAAAACTTTCAAAGATATATAAAACCCCCACTGTGTTCAAGGTACTATAATGTAGGCAGCTAAGTTAGATAGAAATTAATACACATGCCTATGGTCATACCACCCTGAATGCACTTGATCTCGTGTGATCTCATAAGCTAAGCAGGGTTGGGCCTGCTTAGAAGTTGGATGAGAGAAATTAACATATAGTCAGAAGTGGGATTGAACTCTCAATGAAGTTATCAGAAAAAATTGACATCATAATTATGGCTGGAAATGCATCTGAGTAAGCCTCAACTTCACAATAAAGATGCAATGGCCACACCTATAAGCCTCTCTACGGAATAAATGGTAATTTAGAACTATATTAGAATTAGCACCACTTGATCCAAAAGTCAGGGAAGCATCAGCCACCCAGGTGAGAGACCAGAGCATGTAGACTCAAACCTTCCCCAAAATGCCTTTGTTCCTTCCAGGTATCTTTGCTTTGCAACCCACTGACCCATTGGACCTATATTAGCTAAACAGCTATACTTGCAGTCCTATAAGTTGATTATAGTCTGACTCACTTTCTAATTACATTGTGACTTTGCTGTATAAATTACCTCTGACAAAGGCTGTGGCAGCAAACCACTTCTGAGGACCCTTCCAATTTCTCAAGAGCTATCTCTCAATATACCTTTCTTACTCTTAGCCTCTGTCCTTTATAATTCATCCTTCAATTTCAGGGGACACAAACTCGACATATTTGATATCTAGCAAGTTGAAAGTTGTATTTCTCTTATATCAATTGCAATGGGTGGGTGAGATTAGAATTAATTGAGCTGAATAACTCATATAATTGAGCTGAATACCTCAATAAATGAGGGAGTTGATAGAGGAGGGAGGTAAGTGCTGTACTGAAAGATAGAACAAGGGTCACCTTTGTTTGCTAATTGGATTTACCCTAAGTTTTCTGCTAGTCTTACAGTTCCAGTGGTGTCCCCACACGCCAGGTCCTGGCCCCCACAGAGTCATCAGATTGTTCAGGGCAAGTAACATCCATACTGATTGTGTTTCCAAGAGGTGACTCCTAGAGTTTTGAGATCTGTATTTTTCAGCTGTAAATCTGGCAAGGGACCTTTAAAAATTTACATCTCAAAGGGCAGAAAATGCAGAGATAATTACAAGTTTCTAAATTTAATTTTCCAAGCCGTGATAGGTCAGGAAGAAGCCTGCCTAGCTTTTGGCAAAATCTAGGAATAGGTCAAAGGTATTGTTCTTCAACCAAGAAATTTTTGCATCTTAATTTTAGATAATATTTTCTATTTTATAATCCTTTGTAAGCTTACATCTGTTTTCAACGGTTATTTTTATATGTTGAATTTGCTTTTATAAAGAATTTGAGTCTTGAGGTAGGTATATCAACAACCTTAAGTATTACCAATATTGACTAATAATAGAGCAAAGAACAGTGCATGACTCTTATAGCTTCAAAACAAGCAGTCCTAAAATCAGACAAAGTATATGCTACTTGTAATATT
The DNA here is from genome assembly GCA_004027295.1 of Dolichotis patagonum. Classification (NCBI taxonomy): domain Eukaryota; kingdom Metazoa; phylum Chordata; class Mammalia; order Rodentia; family Caviidae; genus Dolichotis; species Dolichotis patagonum. Next base: position 23,072 of record PVJX010011987.1, on the reverse strand, counting down.
GTTATTGGTAAAGTCAATTTCATCATGAAAGAATATTGACAGAAGCTGAAATGAGTATTGTGTTATGTATAAATTTATTTGATGCGTATATGCTTTGGTCTTCCTGTTGATTACTTTTAACATTTATTACACTTGAATAAAATATGGTTCATTTGGTTGGTTGAGCAAATCATGTTCTATATTTAGTGTAGGTATGAAATGATTACCTCAAAATTAGTATTAGATTGATTTTGTCAATTGTGGCAGCCACTGACCATCAATTCACACTGAGTGTTTAAACGTGGTTGAGATTGAGATTCGCAGCAAATGTAAAATATGCACTGATGGGAAGGGCAGAGCCTCAGTGATCCTGTGTGTGCTTAGCATATAGAAGACATGGGTTCAGTTCCCAGTATGAAGAATGTCTGTTTCCAGGTAACTTTTCTTTATTTCTAAACATGAGTTACAAGAATACTTGAACATCTTACACAAAACAAATCAGCATTCACATTTGCAAACTATGAGAAGATGTAGGATGATTAAGGGAAACATAGAAATCAGTGTTTACAAAAGGAATGGCTCCTGGGAGTGATAGGTGAATTAATATAAGACATGTTTTCTTTTTTTTTTTTTTTATTGGTACCAGGGATCGAACTCACGACTGCCTGCTTGCAAGGCAGGCGCTTATGCCGCTGAGCTAAATCCCCAGCCCCAGGACATGTTTTCTTATTATTTAAAATTTTCTAAGATACAATTGACTGTTTAAAGAATAGCATTACAGTGCAGTATGGAGCATATAGCATATAAAAAAAAACTACAATAGACGATAGTATTTCAAAGGCCAGCAGTGGAGATAGAAATATATGCTTCTGATTAGACCTTAACTCTTTTTGAAGGGTATAGTATTTTTTAAAGGTAGAATATAAAAGCAGTGATAAGACAAACCAATAAGTAGTCACTAAAATAAAAATACAAATTTTATTCAAAATAAGCCAGCAGATAAGATGAACTGGAATGGTTTAAAAAGTCAGTTGCTCTAAATTAAAGGAGAATAAGAGAAAAAGGAAACAAAGACCAGATGAGCAAACTGAAAATCGGTAGCAGTTTTGTTACAGCACGTGATGGTTCCTGAGAACCAGATTCCAGATAAGCATCAGCCACCCAGGTGGTTCTTTTGTACAGTAAGCAAAGAGTTGCAAGTATACTCCCAATGCTAAAGAATAGCTAAATGTATTGGCCTTAACAGGGTAAACTGTGCTCAGAATGAGCAGAAGCATGCCAGCAGAAACAAAAAGTTTTCACAGAAGAGAAGTGGTGCTGGGGTGGCAGAGAGAAAAAAATGAGGCCCTGCCTTGGTCGCTCTCACTGAATCTCTCGGGTTATGATTCACAAAATAACTGTACGGGTGTTGCAATTGCAGTGGTATCTAAGGCGCATGATTTTTCCCATAATTCACCCTGTAATATTTACCTGCATGAAATGTAGTCCCTATGTATGACTTGCTCATGAATTTTGAGAGGAAGAAAAGGCTGTAGTATGTCAGACCACTGTATCTAAGATGCATATGCTCTGCTTGGAGATTTAGACATTTCCTGGGCCTCTGTCATCCTTACTGCTGTTACTCTTACAGTGATGGAGGGAGGATTGGCTCTGGGTAGTTGCCCAAGTTCAGGTGAATGGAGAAAGGAGTGGTCCCATAGGCCCAGCGGTGAGATCTACACTAATTAGCAGCATTTAAATATAGCACATCAATAATCACATTAAATGTTACTCTAAGAAACACCCCAATTAAAAGACGCATACTCTCATTTTTTTGTTTGTTTGTTTTGTACTTTTGGTATTGAACTATGAACTCACACTTGCCATGCAGATGCTTATTCCACTGAGCTAAATCTCCAGCCCTCAGACTCTCATTCTTAATTTAAAAAACAAGATTCTGCGTGGTGGCCCGCACTTCTAATCCCACTACTTGGGAAGCGGAGGCAGGAGGATTGCTGCACGTTTGAGACAATGTGAGTTCAAGACAAGCTCAAACAGCATATCAAGTAAGTAAGTCAGTGTCAGTAAGTAAATAAAATAAAATAAAATAATTAAATTTAAAAAATAAAAATCAAAAGAAATAAAATACAAGATTCTGTGCAACATTGCCTGCAAGAAACACACTAAAGACACAAAGAATTAAAAGTTAAATGGATAAAGTAATATATATTAATGTATAGGTAGCTAGATTCATTGGAATAAATGTTAAAAGAAAAGAAAGGAGAAAAGATAGAAATTATGAGTCCCAGGAATAATAGAGGACATATTACAACAGACACTGCAGACAGGAACACTACAATAGTGGAATTTTATGCATAATTTGTGTTACTAACTTTAGTAGCTAATATGAAATGGGAACAAAAATATTGTGATGAAAAACTCCATTCCTATCAGCTCCACTGAGGAATTCTATCAAATGCGTAAAGAAGAGACAATAACCAGTCTAAAACTATATTCAAGGAAACTGAAGATGAGAAAATACAACTCATTCTACAAGGCAAAAAACCCACAAAAGTATGTTGAGAACACTGCACAGCAAAGTATGTTATGAACACAAACACAGAAACTCTAAACAAAAGTTTGGCAAGTACCATTCAATAATTTGTAAAACATAAGATGCATAGTGACAGGTATGATTTACTCCCAAATTTGAGAAATTGCTTTGATATTTTAAAATTAATATAATTTGTTATATTACTAGAGTAATGAATATCATTATAAGTCTGTGTCAGAAAAAAATTAAGAAAATTCTGCACTCAGTCCTGTGAAAAATTCTCACACAGGGAATAGTTTCTGAAGAATTGTGCTACATGCCGTACTTAAACATGAAAGGCTTGTCTTCCCCAACATAAATAATGAAATGAAGTATCAGTGAAATGTGGGTGGTGGGGGGAGCTTCCAAATCACATCTTCTGAAAATAAAACAGTCGTGGCTATCGATGTAGATAATCAAAGAGACTGTAAGAAAAAATACAGACTGAACAATGGCAAATGTCAAGGTAAAAGATATGTACATGAAATCAATCATATTTCAAAACCCTGGCGATAAATAATTATGTATTAAAATATTACTTAGCATCAGAAAATAATATTTTAAAGTAAATTCACAGAAAGTCTGAGAAATGTAAAATTTGCTACGAGAAGTAAAAAAAAAACCACCTATGTATTGGAGAGACATGTAGTTTTCATGGATGGAAACAGTCAATATTGTTAACATGCCAGTTCTCTTCAAATTGAGGTACAGTCTAAATGCACTGCTAGTCAGGATGTTGAGACTTTTTTTGTCTGAAATTAACAAAAATTCGCATGGAAATGGAAAGGAACTAACGTAGAAAAAATTATATTGAAAAGGAACCAACTTGGAGGACTAATGCTACCTGATTTCAAGAATCACGAAGCTATAACCAATTCAGTGTAGCACAAAGATAGAGATATATATCAATAGAACAGAAGAATTCAGAAATAGGTGCATGTATACGTGATAACTGACTTTCAATAGAGACACTAAATTCCGTGAAACTTTTCAAAGGATGGTGCAAATAAATAAAATTATACCTCATAATAAAACAATTAATTCAGCACAAATCATAGACCTACATGTAAGGCCAAAAATAATAAAATTTCTATAATAAAACACAGTTTAAGCTATTTTTTGTGCACCAAAAACAAATTGGGAAAAGTTTTTTTTGTTTGTCTTTTGTCTTTTAATGACACCATTAAGGGGGGCAGAAAGATAAGCTTGAGTAGGTGAATATATTTGTAAATTGTTTATATCAAATAAAGAATTCTTAGAACTCAAAACTAAGATATAAACCATCCAGTTAAAAATGAGCAAATGATTTCATCAGTCACTTTACCAAAAAGGCATATGGAAGGCAAATAAGGAGGTAGAAAAATCAACAGCATTAGTTGTCAGGGGAAAATGAATTAAAACTACAAAGAAATTCCACTATCACTATTGCAAGGACCAAACTCAAATGAATGATCTTACCAAATGTTCCAGTGGGTGTGGAGGAACAGGAACTCTCTTCTATCATGGGATATGAATGAGTATAGCTATATTTGGAAGATAGTTTGACAATATCTTAAAGTAGAAACATACATCTATCATCCCAATTGTATTTAGTCAGGAAAAAATGAAATTATCTCCATACAAAGACTTGCATAGGAATGTCCATATCAGCTTTGATTGTGCTAGATAAAGTAGAAACAACCTCCAAAAGAATATGCTGTATGATTGTATTTACATAAATTGCAGGAAAAAAAAAAACTACAGTGCATAGCACTAGAAAGTATGTCAGATGTTGCTGAGAGACAGGATTAGGAATTGGAAGTAAAGAAAAAGAATTACTATGAGACCAGAGAAAATATTTTGCAATGATGACTATATTCATTTTTTGTGCTATAGGGATAGTGTTACAATTGCATGCATATATTAAAGTTTATAAAATTACATAATTTACACTTGTGGTGTCTGCTTTGTTTTTGAAGGGCTGGGATTGACTTTAGGGTCTTGTGCATTTTAGGCAAGCACAATACCACTGAGGTACACCCTTGATTTTGGGCTGATTCTGTCAATTAAAACTCAACAAAGCTTTAAAAAAATGAATGCGTATAACTGTTGGGGTACATATCGGTGGGAGCTAGTTGGACCTAGCGTGTGACAACACAATTACTCTGTAGGACCTAGAAAGTTAATATCTGACAGACAACCAGGTCTAATAACAGGACCCATGATCAACATGCATTGGAAATTGTAGGAGAAACCTTGGGTTGTGAATCACAAATTGAATCTGACGTTTTTATTTGAAAGAGAGCAAGCAATCTAATTTTACTAGATAGAAAAGTATGGTGTTAATTGGGCCATAGTTTTCAATTGCTTTACATGTTTCTCAATTCTATCACATTTGTCCAGAAATTACAGGAAGAGTAGTATCATACTGACTTAAATATGATGATACAGACTGCACAGTAAAAGGAAATGTCTTGCACTTCATGATTTCTTTCTTTATTAGAACAGAAAAAACATTATTTGTGAAAAAAATAAAAGTAAGAAGTATGTAAGTCCTTAAAAATAATTTATTCAGAAATTCATCAAATCTGAAAGGTTTGACTACTCATACCAATGCAACCATACAAGTTAAATCACAAAATATATTTCCTCTGCCCGGGCTGCTTAGCCAGTCACTACACTGAATTTTTTCCCTACATTTGAACACAGAAATTAGAAATCACTTTTCTAGGAAGATATAGTTAAAATTCCTTCTTGTATCAGTATCATTTTGCTAAACTATTCATTGTTCACTCTTGTTTTTATTTGCCCTGTCATAAGAATATATTTTATAATGATGAGACTCTCGGTTGTTGGTATCCATTGACTGACCTCTCTTGCACTTTCAATTTTTAATATCTTAAAAGGATGGAGTGCAATATTTCCATCTCATCCTAGCCTATGATCTCATATAGGATATTTAGTGAAGTACTAACTTAATTGATCAGTTCTGGGGATTTCTCCTATTTATAACAAATCTGACAAATGCATTTTTATCTCCAAGCTGTATAAACATGTCAGTAAACCATTAAAGGCTGAAATTCTACATGCTCTCAGAGAATCTATTCAAATTATTTTAATGAATCTGTTACAAAAATCATAATGGACACTACAATTATTGCCATACACCATGTGTTTGATAGGATTGAGATGAGATACTACAAATTGCTTGAATGAATCAAATAAAAGAATTATATGATGTGTAGATTCTGGTAGTAATTTGATCTGTAAAATAGAGCCTTACATACATTTTAACAATCTGATGGGATATCAATATTGCTATGATTTCCTTTTATGCTTACTATATATTCTCATCCAGAATGGGCTCAATAAATTCTAGTTGTGCTAAATTCTGCACAAGATACACTTTTTGCAAAGTATATTGCATTGCCTATTCATTAAATTCTAACAAATTCCTACTGTACATTTTATATTTGAAAATAATTTGGTGCTGGAGAGCTGAGGAATAGGAGTTACTGGCCCTGGAGTAAGACTGCCAGATCCTTCCAGGTAGTTTAGTTATCTACCCGTTGATGTGAAGACTTTGGAACAAAGTCACTTTTAATCAACATTTTATTCCATGTCTTCTTGGCTACCTTCTTTGTTCAAAAGCTGGAAATGAGCAGCAACTAAAATCAGCACTGTTCACTTCTTTATGGAGTTACAGATGTCACCAAGTTAGTCATATAAACAAGTAAAATACTGAATTGTGACAGGTGTCAGAAAGAAGAGGTAAACCTCCAGCAAAAATCTGTGATCTAGATATCAATTTGATTTATAAATCAAAAAAGTAAAAACAACATAAAAAGGACTTGTCTGGGAAAGCAGGTTGACTAAAGTGTGAAGAACAAATAGAAAGTAACTAGGACAAGAGGAGAAAAAAACTTTCTAGGAAGCAGCAGCAGAACCGCTGTGGTTGTAGGACGCTCTGTGAGAAAAGGAAATTGAAAGAAGATGCATGTATCTGTGTCTGAGCTGGAATAGACAACGAAGTGGTGTCAGACAGCACAAATAAGGTAAATAAATAACAAGGCTTTGTCTTTATCTTAGACACAGGACAAGCCTTTGAATAGAGGAGCAAAAAAATACAATTAGTTTGACTTTTGACATGTAGAATTTGAGATGCCTTTGAGAGTTATAAATCTTTATGTCAAATTGGTATGTAGCTCTGGGAACTTGAATTCAGGAAAAGTGAAGAGATGAGGTAAAACATCTTTCCTCTCATTCTGGGTGTGCGGATTTGAGTTGTGTCATTGAAGAGGAGACTTTATGAGTCAGATTCCCCAGATCAACCTTCTGATAGCAACTAGCTTTACCTTAAATTCTGAAAGCTATGCCCATAGAGAGATACAGCTCAGAGAGCCACATCTAAGGGTAGAGGTGGTCCCTACAGAGGGTTATTTCTCCATTAAAAACAACACAAAACAAACAAACAAACAAGAAATAAACAAAAAGCCTTTGTGATTTCTAACATAAACAAGCATTACCCCAGGCAGTGCAGATAAAGGGATTAGAGCCAAGAAAGTAAAATGTAAATGGTTCACCTGGGCTCCCAGTGTAAGGTAGTAAAATGGCTGCCATGCTTTCTACCTCACATTTACAGGTACGTCAGTACTATAATCAGTAGTTGGTGCTGTGGTGCATCCCTAGATCCCTCATTCAGGATGGAAAGACACTTTCTCCTGAGGACCTCACATGTCCTAGCTGTTTTCTGTGTGTTCCCTGGGACTATCGGCAGATGATTCTCCTAGGAGCAGCACTTACCCTGAGTACTTACCCACTTCAGTGCAGAGTCATAAGGAACCATTCTTTTGGCTTTGGTTCATGAGAAGTTTTCATAGCTATCTCACTCCAGGGTTTGCTAAATTAAAATTCTCTTTCTGCCCCATCATGCTGTTCAGACTCCCTAACAAGTGTTGATCATGAGAGTTTTCTCTGCTGAAACTCCTTTGTGTAAATCTCAGATTTACACAGTCTGAGAGGGTTTTTCAGGGATCCCAGATGGCAACCGTATCTCCCCAAAAATATTACCATTCTAAAGGCTTACTAAGGGAATTTTTCCAGTTTCTCACAGTGGTAAACGTCCCATTTATGTTTTTTGAGATGTCTATGTGAGGAATGAGAAAAGAACTATAGTCAAAGTTTCACGTTAAGATACTTTTCTGATTTTGTCTCAAGTTATTTTAATCATGAGAGGTTAGTGTGTCCATGTGTTGGGTTTGTATATTTTGTGCAGCAGTCTTGAAAATAATGGCTAAACCCGGAAAGAGAGATTAGATAAAGTGAGCAAGAAGTTAGAATAGGGACAGAATGACTCAAAGAAATGAGTGGCTGGGGCTTAAATTAAACTAAAAATTTCAAATAACAGACATGGGTTCCTTATTCTGTTTTTTTCAATGCATGACTTTTACAATCAATTTATTTTAGTCCTGTAACCTTTGCATAGGATTTAAAATAGAAGGATTCATGTACTTTTATAGCCTTTTTAAGATCCACATGCTGTCATTTTTGAGATTATATTGCATTATTTAGAAAAAAGTAATAGTTGAAAACTTTGGAGAAACTATTGAAAAGAAATGAATCAATTTAAAGGAAAATGTAAAAGTTTAGGACTGCAGTATGATCTCGTTTGGAGCATAAGTGGCACCGTGAGTAGCAGAATTTGAGTAAAGCTGCAAAGGATGAACTACGTAAATGTTTTCCTTGAATTTCAATCTTTCAAATTGTTTTCACTGACCTAACTTAAATTTCAAAATAATACCTTTTTGATAATGAGAAAACTAAATTGTACCTCACCTGATAGTCCTCACTTTTTGGAATCGTTGCATTTGTCAGTCTAATTCTATTTTGCTGTCTGTGCACTTACTGCTTTTCTCAATACATCTTCACTTATCATCCTGTGTATGCCATATTCTATGCTAGGCTTATGTGATTCATTTTTTACTTTCTCAGAAATATAAGCCACTGTGTAAGTTATTTAACCAAATTTATGAGTTTGAGCTTTAGTAAATTAATATAAGGAAAAATATTTCAAGGCAGTGGCAGACCATGAGCCATTCATGAAATTATGGATTAGAAGGTGATTCTGAGTAGCTCCCAGGCAATGAATTGCCACAGGCTGATGATGGAAAGCAGAAAACCTGGTCAAGTTACTTGCAGGCAATGGAAAGGGCTTTGTGGGTGGTTTGGAATCCAAAGAATCAGACTTACATTTACATAGGCTTTTGTAATTACCTGTAAGCATATTCAGTGATGCTTTTCTTTCTTACAGATAATCAAACGAAGAGAGGAATTAAAACACTTGAACAATCTTCCCGTTTCATTCAGAAATTCAATAAAATCAAACTTTCAGTCCAACAATATTCATACTCTGTGAAATGACTCTTCCTTCTGTTTCACAGTTTTGCCTAGAGCCAGCCCTGAGGAAACCTAATTTTACTAGAAAATTGCTAACCCCCTGCTGTTAGTGACATCTTAGAAAGATTTTCCTTTTTAATTTTTATGTCTACAATGAAAAAGTATAAGCTGTTTTCACAATATATGCAAGGCATTATTCAAACTTTCTTGTTTTATGTATCTTATCCCTGATCAATTTCTTTATTTGGGACGCTTGCCCAAGTACAAACATCATTTGTTGCCATGGCCCTTGTTATTCTTACAGGGGCAGTTTTAAAAATTATCTCTGTCAATCTTTTATATAAAATCAAATTGATTTAGCATTTACTTATTGAATGATTAGTGACTGTGTTACTATTCTTATTCAGATACTAGATTGTATATGCCAAAATGAATTTTCCATATGTCGAAGGGGGGTGATATTTTCGTATTTTATTACTGAAGTACAGAGCAAACAATACATAGTCAAGCTGGATGATATTATTATTTCATTGGTACAATTTGAGAAACTTCTAAGATATTTAATGCATCTAGAAATAAAAATAAGGCACTACTTTACTTTTATTGAGTGCACGATGGATCATAAATTGTACAAATATGTATATGAATACCTTGATCTGACTTTTTAAATTTTTTAGTATTCCTTGTTAGAATTATTATCTTTTAGTAAATGTTTAGGAAACTTATGGCATATTAAGGAATTAAAAGGTATTTATAAACTTTGGTCTATATAAAATCTTTTATCTCTTGCACAAAATAAATCAGAAACTGATGGGCATAATATTTTGTATACCATTTATGACATTTAATGACATGTTTGATATTTAAGGAAGAAAAAAGATAAAACTTTTTTCTTTCATGCCCTTTTTCTTGTTCTTCTTTCTGTCCTACATTTATTAGAGGCTTGTTACAAAATTTGCAGATTAATTAGAGGAGGAGATATACTGTAAAATAATTAGAATATGATACAATCAATGCTGCTCAAAAACAGATACGAAAAGCATTCAGAAGCCCTAGTTAAATATATTGGCATGTTGACGTGGTCAGGAAGGAGAATGGGATTCTATTGCTGTGCACACAGGGCAGATTCCCATCTCCGTCATCCTGAACTGGGAAACTACCTGTTCTAGCCATGGGCCTCTGGAGAATCTCTTGCTTTCTTTTAACCTTTGAACTTTCACCCATTTGTGTGATATCATTTGCACTGTGTGTTCTGTCCCTTTGGAGTCATTTCATCACTCCATCATTTGCGAAGGGAAGCTGATGTATTTCCGGATGTGTCTCAGAGAATTTCATTCACTGTTCCATCAGTGAATAACAGGTTAGTGGTGGCCCATTTGAAACTAGGCCAGTGTTTAAAACTGGGATGAATTTACCAACTGATAAAAATATTGACGAAAGGAAAATGATGGAGCTGGAAAGGTCAGCAGATTGTTTAAGCTCATTAGCAGACAGAAAGTACCCACAGATTAAAAAGCATAATTCAGTGTACTTCAGGCACCATTGAAACTTTGATTCAGACCCTGTTGCCAAGCACCTTACAGTTAAAATGGTAAGCACGTAAAAGGACATCCACTGAGAGAGCGATGCACTTTTTTCTTCAGTAAAATATAAAATTGTCTTTGCACTGTGAATGTGTGTGTGTGAGTGCACTTGCGAGCACCATTTTCCTGGAAAAGAGAAATAATATTCTTAGCTTTAAGTGGGCACAGTTCTGTTTTCAGTGGCCACATGACTTTATTCATAGCACTAAACTAGAGGCAGAGTGTATATAATATTGTTAACTTTTTAATTGACATGGTGGACAACAATAACTTCTGATTTGTGCTGCATAAAATAGTTTCTTTGGATATTTCATTCATAGCACAAAAGTGGTGCAGTATTTATGGTCACTAATTAATCTTGTAATGTGTTCTGATTTGAGTATTTCACATTGGTGTCCCAGAAATATTCAAGATTGTAAGACAGGGATGGTTTAATTTTATTTGCATTTCTGGTAATATTTGACATTTAGCCCAACCCTATGACAACTCTACATAGTCAAGAAAAGTCAAAACTGTTGAAGATAAAATATGAAGATTTTATTCAGACATTTTTGGTAGAGGTCAACAGAAGTTCTTTGTGGTATTTCTAGGCTATGAAAATCAGACTGTTAATTTTTTTTTTTTTAACAACTGCAACTTGGATAAAAAATTCTACTTTGGTAGAGTACTGAAAGCCATCAGAGAAAATGGTGAGAAATACACTCATATTCCAAGATACCTTAACCCATGAAACTAAATAAGATAAGTCAAGGAAATCATGGAATAACTCATGCTGGAAACTGACCCAGGGATCATAATAAATAGTCCATTCTGTAGTGCTTTTTACAGAAAAAAAATACTGTGCCCGTTCTGAAGAAGGTCTGGTAAAATTATTTATGAATATGTAGTTTGATAGACCAAGAATCTTTACAGAAAATTTTTCTTCATATTATGACTTTGCACATATATTTTGTTTTTACATTTACAGTCTAAATGGTCTCTTGTCTTTTCAGTCATTGTGTGACTGATTTGGCAGCAAAAGAGAACCAGAGTTTTCATGTGGCAGCATGAGCTCAGGAATGACAGGCTTTGCAAAGACTTTGATTGGTTGTTCAGTCTTGTAGTAATCATTTAAAACTGACATTCTTTCAGGGCACGCTTTAAAATCAGGGAAAGCTAATTACCTGTTCCTTGCATTTCCGCCCAATCCTCCTTTTATTTTTTTCTAAACACAGGATAGTGACTTTTGTTTCTTTATTTGAACAAAAACAATTTAAAATAAAGACAGGTAGAAAGTGAAAATAATGACATATCAATCAGTAGAATTAAAAATGTGAATAATGGTATAGAATACTCGAATCTTCATGACAGTATTTTTGCTATTTGGGTAGATATTGAGCAGAACACAGTGCACAGACATTGTTATCAGCATTATTCACCTGAAGAAAGATATTCAGCATTAGAAACTGTTAAATAATGTATTCTACTTAACTGTGTTTTTTAAAGCAAATTCCTTCCATGCTGTTTAGTGCTATGGTTTTGATGTGGTTTGACAGTGTCCCCCAAAGCTTCATGTGCTGGAATCTTCGCCTCCTGTTTTCCATGTGGAGTGATACTTAATAGAATCTTTAAGCAGTGGAGTCCAGTGTGAGGTGATACGGTGGTTGAAAGTGTCCACGTAGAGATTAATGTAGTTCTTGTGAAACCCCAGTGGGTTCCTAAGAGAGCGGGTGGTCCAAAAAAGAATGACCTGAACCAGGATTCCTTTCACCTCTTGTCCCTCCACGTGACCGCCCTCCCTCTCTTGCATGGGCTTCCAGTATGATGCTGTCTGCCATGTGATGGGTTGTATAACCAGCTGCCTGAGACTGATAAATTTATGAAGAATATGAGTTTTTTGGCTTCTAGTTTTGGAAGCTAGGAATCTGAAGAGCCGGAAGCCAGTGAAGGCCTTCTTGCTATTATATAGTAAGTCTGAGGATATCATATGGCAAGACAGTACAAATATGCTAGCTGGGAACTCTTCCGCTTCTTATTAATGACAAAATGGGCATCCTACCCTCATGACCTCATTACCTCCCAGGTGCCCTACCCACAAATACCACTGACAAATGAATTTGGGATTAAGTTTCTAAACACAGGAGCCTTATGGGATTGCTTTCAAACTATAGCAAGCCTGCCCTGATTGTTTCTCTCACTACATGAAACAATTGTTCTCATTTATTTCCCTACACGAATAAATTTTTCCTTTTCTAGGACTTCCTGTAAAATAATATCGTAAAAACATATACTCTTTTTTTGTAGAATTGTTTTTCAGTGTTATATCTCTTTAATTTACCACATTACTTCCTGTATGAATATTATACTCCCCTTCATTGCTAACTATTCGACTTAAGAAACATAAATATTTTGATTCATTCACCCCCAGAATTTTGTGTTTACAGTGTTGAGCTTCATGAGTAAAGCTATGGAAAACCATTTCACATAAACATTTTTATGTGTTCATATGTTTTATTGCTCTTCAGTGAAAACTTATAAGTGATATTCTGAGGTGGTTATTTTTAAATTTTGGTCATGAGAAGAAATAAACAGCTATTTCTTTTATTCATAAAAATATGAAAAAGGAAAAACAAAAACATTAAATCAAATAGTTCATAGCCCCCTATTGATTTTATCCAACATGTTAGAAGATTATGAGGACTATGCTAATATAAGTATGAATACATAAGAAATGGTTTTGTGACTTTTAAATTTTATTATCCATTTCCTTAAAAGACTACAATATTTTAAAGTACTTTGGTGAACTTATTTCAGGCTCTCAAATTCTCATGTAATTTTTCTTTCTTTAATCCTCTCAGCTACTACCAGGAAAATGAACTTGCTCTACCCAAGTCTTAGATTCTCAGCACACTGAAAAGCCAGGAATGTTGACCCACTTTTTCTGTATATTCTCAAGCACAGCATCCTATATATATATATATATAAAACGAGTTCACAATACATGCATGTATATTCACTACATTTGAATTCATAACACAAAAAGATCTTATTTCGAAAAAGAGACTACAAATTACTCTTATGAACACTAAAGATTCATATACACTTTTAAATCAATGTGTCTAAATATTATGTGTATAAGAAACCTTAACAGTTTATCTCAAGAAAATATGACAAGGGAGATAATTTTCTCTCATTAAAAGTTATGTGAATGGTTTATAAAATTCAGAGCTGAAAACTAAACATGTATATAGGACATAAAGTATATTGCTTCAAAATAAATCTATTTTAAAAATCAATAATAAAACTAAGTAATCATACATTAAAGATGAGTATATTTTAGTGTAGGCTTTATGAAAAACAAATCTAAAAATGTAAATAAATAAAAATGTCCTAGAAATACAGTGCAGCTATTCCAGATATATTTACTCAGTCAACACGGTTTTATATTAACTATTCATGTTAAAAAGAAAATGAAAGCTGGGTGGGACACATGCCTGTAATCCCAGCATGCCAGAGGCTGAGACAGGAACATCACTCTGAGTTTGAGGCTCACCAGAGCTACAAAGTGAGTTCAAGGTCAACCCAAACTACATAGCAAGACCCTGTCTAGATAAGAATCTGCTCAAGGGGGAAAAAGTAATATCTCAGGGAAAAGGAGGAAAAAGAAAAAGGAAGGGAAAAAAAAAATATCTAAAATTATATAAAATCACTTAGGATAGCTAAGATGATTGTGCTACAAATTCTGTAAGTTCTTGGAACAAAACAGTTAACATTCATAGGATTGGAATAATTATGCATGTTAGCGTCTGGTGACCTGAGGAAATCTTGAAGATCATTATGTAAAATAACAACCCCAGTTATGCTCCTACCACCTTGTTTTGAAGGCCTATATTGTCAGTGTTTTGGGCTTTTTGCTACTGTTATTTATTTGTCTTTTTCATTTCATGTTTTCCTAGTAATTTGTTTCGTTTTGTTTAGTTTTGTTTTTCCCTCTAATACAGAAAGGATAGGTATACATGTAGAGATTTATAGGTGCATATAACTTCTCCTAAACAGTTTATAGAATTGATTATATAATACATGATGAAATGAACAGCTACTTTGAAGAAAAAGAGACATTATGTTATCCATTGCTGATTTCGTATTGTCATGCTGTGAAATTCAGTAATGCCATTATTCTTTGTTCTGAATGATTTTAGTTCGCTTTGTGTTGTTTAATTTCAACATTCATGAAGGTATAGACAACTATTTTGAAGAGAATGAGAGTCATTATGACAGCCATTGTTGATTTCCCTATCCTCTGGATTTGAGGCCTATTATGCCTTCATCACTCTGTTCTGATCAGTTTGTTTTGTAGGAATTCATTGTGTGTGAAGATATGGCACACTATTTAGAAGAAAACAGGAGACATTAGAAGCCAGCAAGGATTTCCTGTTGTCTTGCTTTGAAATCTGTGTCATTTGCATTCTTTTCTTTTGATTGGCTTTGTTCTGTTTCGTTATGTTTAGTTTTACCCTCTTTGAAATATAATTTTTAAAAAAGGCCAAAAAAAGAAAAAAAGACAAGAATTTATATTGGCCAAATTTTAATGCATACGTTAATGCATATTCATTGTTGTGAACAATATTTTATCTGTTTCCATATTTACATGATTATCTGCCTAACAAAGGCAAAGCAAATATGTTTATAAAATTTATTTTAAAATAATAATATAATAAGTCCAGTTTTATCCAAAGTTACTTTTTTCATGTCCAACATATTAATTTTCTCCCTTGAATTAACTTGACTATAAGAGATCATAAAAGTTGGGCTGGGGATTTAGCTTAGTAGTGTAAGTGCCTGCCTGGCAAGTGCAAGGTTGCAAGTCTGATCCTTAGTACAAAAAAAAAAAAAAAAAGAAAGAAAAGAAAAGAAAAAAGAAAGCAAGAAAGCTACCAAAGAGATCAAAAGTTATCATAGTTTGCCTTTTATCTTTTATAAAGTTGCATAATATTTACCCTACTTCTAAGAAACATATCTATATATCTGTGTATGTGTGAGTATGCTTTAGTATGTTTTGCTTGAGAAAATAATATTTTCAGTTTTAAAAGACTAGAAATTCAAGAAAAATGATATTTATTTCCCTTTCCAGAATTAGAACAGTAGAAATATAGTATCATTTTTATTTTTATTTTTGGGTTATTTTATTTTATTTTATTTTAGTACTGGAGATTGAACTCATGATCTCGTACTTACCAGGCTGGTGCTTATGGCGCTGAGCTAAATCCGCAGTCTTTATATTATCATTTTTATCATGAAAAATAAATTGCGAATTTACTCTGACTAAAGATTGTAGAAATATTTATCCAAAATCATGAAAATCAATGAAATGTAAAATTTACATCTGTACCATCATTATCAAATAATATTTTTATATAAGAGGTCTCTTTTGTGTTATAAAAGATTGTTTTTAACTTCTGAGAGACATCCTATATATAAAATATAAAAATCTACAATATTTATTTCTATTTGATGTCCAGAAGGAAAACTAAAAAACGTAAAACATGAATGTTCATAGAACATATTTCAAATTAATAAATACTTGATACAGAGATTTTGATAAAGTATAATTAAATCAAGGCCACCTTACATCAATCACATCAATTTCAATAATATAACTGAAATTATATTAAAATTTTATATGTGGTAAATTTACATGTGGTAAAATTATAAAAAATTAAGGAAAAGTTATAGCCATTCGGGAAAATATGGATATATTCAACAGTATCTATCAGAATTTCCTGATTAATTAAAAGATACTGTGTGTGTACAGGTCTAGCATCATGGCAAAACACTTACCTAGTATACACAAGACCCTTGATTTGAGCCCCAGCAATGCAGACAACAAAAACAAAATAACAGAAAAAATAATGATAACAAAAAATCAAAAGCATAGCAGAAAAACCATAAGTGAAAGGATAGCTAATAGAAGTAAAAATGGAAATATGCAGTACTAAAATGTGCCCAGTCCTTTTGGGGTGAATAGATATAATTCAAAACTGAAATTTAGTTTTTATCTGAAATATTTAGAAAGTTTTATGAATCAAACTAAGAGTCTTGACAATAAGAAAAAAAGTGAAACTCCACGTGTGAAAGGTGTAATTGTCTTCTTTTATAATCAGAAAACTATAAATGAAATCATTATTTTACCCAACAAACTAACAAACCTGAAGAATTCTGGCAATGCTAAGTATTGGGGACAACATGTAAAAAGTATGGGTACTCATGCATTCCTGGTAGAGTCACTTTGGAAAAGAGCCTTATAATATCTACTAGTGTTGAACTGCATATCATCCTTACCACTAGGCAGTTTTACATCTGAAAATGTGCACAGGGACATGCAGATGACAGTCCTTTCGGCTGTAGCTGTGGATACATGAGCACTAGCAGGAAACTGGATCTCTGGGGATCTTCACCATGACAAATTGATAGTTTCACCAAATGTACTAACTTGATATAGCAATACACATCATCATGGCTGGGCTTCACAAAATCCTGTTGAGAGAGAGGGAAGTCACAAGTAGAAAGTCTCAAAGTTGTTTTTTTTTTTCCCCTAAATGTCACTAAATTAAGCTGGTACTGAATACATTGTTCATGAAATAATGAAGGAAACTAAGGAATGGTTATCACTAATGAAGAGAAAGGAGATCGTGGTTAACAGGAGCACAAAAATGGTTTCCAAGACACTAAGTATATTAATTCAACATAAAATGAAACTACATAAGGGAAATTTTCTATATCTCATTTCATTAAAAAATTAAAATCTTGGTTTGTGACCATCATTCACTCCAAAATCATGCTTATAATACAAAGTGCTTCTATATCAAAAGGAATTTCCCATGCGAAATAATGGAAACTCAGATGATTTGTTCCATAATCGAAAAAATATGCATATAAAGTGATTAGAAAGCTATAGACAATACAAAACAATAAGAAAATGCAAAATATAAAGGAAAAGAAACAAATCAAACTGCACTTACTTTCCCAGCTGGTGTGAAAGAGACAAGAGAGGACTATTGTGTAGAACTACTTTTATTATCACTAACAGAATCATTACTATCTATTGGGCTAATGGAATGTTTTTCCTTTTTGTGCAGTTTTAATAAGGAATCTATACAATGATACTTGCTTTTGCCTTCTTTTGAAGATTTCATGGAAATGTGAAATCAGTGTTAAAACAGATTCATCACACGCACCGATACAGCCATATTCAGGTTGTGTTTGTCTACAAAATTTTTCAATTTCCTTTATTTTACATATCTCTCTGATCTTATTTGAGGTGAGGGATTCCTCTACCTATTTTCCCACCTTCTCTGCAGATGCAGTCTCCCCTATAACTTCTTGCTGGTGGGAGACACAATCATCCATAATCCAGGGTGGGAGGTAGAGAGGAGAACCACTGGCTCAGTTGTGACATGCGATGCTCAGAATCATATACTACTTGCTCATTTATCAATTTAAAATTAGAAATGTTTGCTCATTGTGAATAATGCTCGCAGAACAAGTTACTTGCAACCCAAGGTTTGACTTTATAATACAGTACAGTATCTGGTAAAGCAGTACTATTGTTTATAAACTGCTAAAAATCTGTACTAGTTTTTATACTGCATTGTAATAAATCACCAGAAACAGTGTCTTAAAAGAACACCTATCAGATATAATGATTTCTGTGTCAGGAGTCTGAACATGGGTTAACTGGAACTTCTGTTTCATCTCATTTCACATCCTACAGTCAAAATTTTGGTCATGTCCGAGGGTCAGTTGGGGAAGGAATTATTCCCGAACTCATATGGAAAATAAGGACACGGTCCTTTTGAGACTCTGAGCCACAAGTCTTAGTTCCTTGGTGCTTGTGGCTTAGAAGCTGCCCATTGTTCCTGGCATCAGCCTGTTACTCACTTTATGAAGCCAGGATTGGAAGACATCATCGGAGTCTGCAAGCAAGTTAGAGTTTTGACATAATCATGAAAAGTCATATCACATCAGTTTTCCATTTTCTATTGGTTTTAAGAAATCCTGCCTCCACTTAGTGGAAAAAAGTACACCAGGCTACAAATACTCTTAGTGGAAGGCCACCGATTGTCTATTTGTTCCATCTTCTGTCGTTGTGTGCAATTCCAAAGTTATGACCAATTTCATTTCATTTTTATTTACTCTACAAACATATATTCTACATAACTAGCACTGTACTTTGCAAATTTTGGAAGATCAATTAAAACTCATAAGTTAATGAATTGTTTTCTTTGCTTGTGTTAGGCAAGCACTCTACCACTGAGCTACATTCACAGCCCTTAACTTAATGAATCTTTAATCCTTAATATTTTGAAATGCATAGCAAAGCCACCTTTTTCTTTGATGTAGCAGAATGAAGTGATTTAACACTAAATCAAATATCATATTAAGAGTATATTTATTAAGGTATAAAGTCTCATTTTTCCACCACTACACTTATAAAATTTTAAAAAGGTACATAAAATGCTAATAAAAATCATTTTATCCGTAGTAAGTACTGAAAGAACTGGAGTAAAACAACAACAACAACAACAACAACAACAACAGTAAACATTATTTTATACAATGTCTCCTGTAAATATTTTAATCTCCACAGATTTTAGGCAGGTCAGAAAGAACTAAGTTTTTATAATGTTTATAAACATTTATAAAACTGAACATTTATAAAATTGAACGTTTATACAATTGAACTCAATTATAAAGTGAAACCATAATAATTATTTTTTGTTTTAAAACTAGTGCCTGTGAATTTGTTAAGTACATCACACTAAGGACTACATGGGGACTGAATTTAGAGCTTGTGCCTTTAATCTTTGTGCATTTTTATTTCTATTCCTTTGCATTCAAGCAGAAGTACCAATAACATGAGCCAAATTAAGGTATCTTTAAATTTTCTGAATTAGGCTTAGATGGAATCGTGATAAATGGACACAGACACACACACACAGGACAAAACAAATGCAGACATTGGTAAGTGTGTGCTTTATTTCTCCCACATTCAAAACAGTGAGGTGATCAACATTTTCAAAAATAATTTATCAATCACTTTTCCGTAGTATTGCCTTCTTGGTCTACAGTTTTACATTGTTGGTTTCAATTAGAGTTCAATCCAAGTCTTTTTTCTGGGATTACATTAGGATTAGGGGTTGAAGTGCTGAGCACTGTTTGAGAAAACTTTTCTTATTGCTAAGGATTCTAACCTTTTATTACTATTTCTGTCTGTAATAACCTTCATGACAGTAAGTACTTTGGACATTTAGAGTTTAAAAAGTCAACCTTCCTGCTCTTTTATAACTTGTTTCATATCCCATTTTATTGAGGCAAAAGCCATGGAAATTATCTCCTGTGTTATCTCCTATAAACTATCATTCATCTGGACCATAATTCTATCAGCCAAATATTATTATGAAATAAATCTACAAATTTTTAGAAGACAAAGATAAAAAGTACAAGGTATAGAAAACAGTTATAGCAAACTGTCAACACCATCAAACATAGAACTATTCAGTTATATACACCTTTTGATGAAGTATCCAAAACTGAAATTTAACTTAACATATTTGGTATTGTTGCCAAATCGGAGTAAGTTAGAATTGCAAAAGCTAAGATATACAAATATAGGTAAAACTTAATGCTCTTTCAAAATACACAAAACCAGTGTCATGATGCTTTATCCAATGAGCCAATTAATATATTGGTGAAATAATAAAAAATAATAAGATGATGATTAGCAATAACTCATATTTAGGAAAAAATATCCCTATGTAGTTGTTCATTTAGTTCTGAAAATACAGTTTGCCCTAGAAGTTTTTCTTGCATTTTAGATGATGTATGAATATTCACGAAAATATTTTACTCAAGATACTGAATATGAAGTGAAAAAGTTCAAATAGGTCAGTTGTAGTAGAAATTATATAGAATGAGCGCCTCTCTTAGGACAGGCAGATCAATGTTGCCCATTTAAATAAAAATGGCTACTTTTTAAGAGTAGATTTGAAAATATTGATCAAACTGGAAAATTATTTGTCTTCTGTACCTACCTAATTTATGGTGACTGAAATCGCAATTTTTTTATATACATATAAGTATGAGATTTTGTGTTTTTGAGACACATTGGAAATTTGGAATTGTGATTCTTTTAAAAGTGTGTGACTTGAATAGTTGATCATCATTGATAGAAAATTATCATTGAGTTGTGCCTACCCTGGTCATTATTGAATTTTAATATTACTAGCTGCAATATTAACATGATAGTGTTTAAACTCTAAATTCATCTTTTAAATAATATAGCCACATTTAAGAATTATTTTGCATGCAATTTACCTAATATCTGATCATATAACCTTATAATACTATCTGAAATGCCGGCTACTCATATGGAAAAATAGTGTCTTTTGTTCTGAAGATAATAAATTTGACAAGCATGATAGATATTTAAATTTACTCTAAAATTTGGATTTTGTTTGACATAAAGACTAAAAAGATTTTAGAAAATTTTTACTAGAATGATAATTTTGTACCTTATTTCCTAAAGTGTTCCTTTAAATTTTTACTTAAAATTAATAATTTATTTAAAATTAATAATTTTATTTCAGTATAACAAATAAGACTTAGTTATGACTATACAGGGAAATGTATGCTTTATCAAATTTGAGGTATGTGCTATTTTAGGATTATGTTAGGACAATTCATTTAAATAATGTCTTCTGTAATATAATATCACACATAATATGTATGTGTGATATGTAATATGTATCACAGATATGCTTGTCAATATAGATATACAAAAATAACATGTAACTTGCATCTAATGTTCTCCACAAAATTGATACTAAAGGAAACAATGTTCATTTACATATCTACTATATATTCTTAAAGCCTAATTTGATTTATTTTTATCTATCTTTGAACCTTTTAGGTTTAGCCTTAGATATTAATCTTTTGCCCTTTCTAATTTAATTTTAGATATTTGTTTTTTCTTTTATACAATATTTAAATTTTCTTTATAATTTAATTGCACTTCTACTCAATTTCATTATGCATAATATTAATTACATAGATTAATTTTAAATCATTTCAGATTACATATTGTCATGTATATATACCTCATTTATTGCTTTTGTTTTACTTTTGTTCAGCATATATGTCCACATATCCAAATAATATAGCTTCAAAATGAATGCTTCTTTTACTGGAATATTTTCTTTTAATATCATTTTATTGCTAACAACATAACTTTCAAATAAAAATATTTCTCTAGTGTCAAGCAGAAAATTTAAATCCACTTGGGCACAGCCCATGCATTTGTCATTATCGGTGACTGGTAATAAGAATATTATGTTAATAGTAGTTGTTAGAGGCTTAAAATATTTAATGCTAGACTTCATATTTTTGTAGGCAGAAGAGAGAAGAAAAAAAATTAAACTTCAAGGGAGGAAGAAAAGATATAAAAAGGAATAAAGAAGAAGGAAGGAAGGACAGAAGGAAAGAAGAAAAAGGAGAGAAATGAGGGAGGCAGAAAGGGAGGAAGAGACATAAAATCACACATATGCTTGGCAAAGTAGAAGTTTGTCATTGGCTTGTCTCTACTTATTATTTACAATAAATGTCTTACCTATATTTTCTCTTCTCTTACAGGTAGTAGTAGTACATTTCCCGGATAGATTAGAAGGTAGAAGTTGTCTTGCAAGGGGGCATCAACTACTCCTGGAAAGGAAAGTTTCAGAGTTTCAGGAATGGTTTAGAATCATTTGGATATGATTTATAGATATCTGTTTTGAAAGCTTTTAATAGGCAGTTAGATACAATATCTGAAAAAAGATGAAATCTAAGAAAGGAGTGACCTTATATTCTCATTTACTTTAATCTAAAAGACGACTATTGTACATTTATTTACAGTAAAAGCATTAGTTTCAAATATAAATTACTTTAACTTACCATCCTTTGATGAACTCTCTTGTACTTTGCATGGATAAAATGTTATTTTGTTCTAGTATTATTACATCAACTATAAACCTTTATTACTTAATTTCTCTTCTGCCTTGGTTTTATTGATCATGGTTATAAAGCAAAACAAAACTTTGTAATCAAATGTTGAGTAACACACATTGTTGAAACATTCCACTAAGATAATCTCAAAAGATAATTGCTTTTTTAAATTTAAAGCAAAATTAAATTAAAATTAAATGAAGAATGCCAGTAAAATGACCTCCAGAAATCCCTAGAATAAATAGCCCAACACCCCAATAAAACATCCAGCCTTCAGTGCTCAAGTCATGCCAAGATTTTATGATCTCTAAAGTATTGATTTCATCTTCAATTTCCTGAAATAATATCTTCTTATGACAATAAATCTTTATGCTCTGGACTAAGCACTCATGTGTAGTGAAATCAATCTTCTCTTTACTTAGTAACTTTTTCAGTCTATATATTTGAGGTTTTTCTTTTTAAAGGAATAGGTGCCCTACTTTATACTCTAATTGTCCTTACTCTTCTTTTCAATTTGCATACATTAGTCCAAGGTCAAGAGTACA
>PVJX010011986.1:0-42308 GCA_004027295.1 Dolichotis patagonum | reverse complement strand
TCATGATCACTAACTGCAATCCTCTATTCAAGGTTTGAAAGTCTGTCTTCAGTCTCTTTCAAGCAGTTTTGCCTGGTTTTGAGTGAATTTTTAATTTCCTGCATGTCTCTTTGAATCTGTTTCATGCATTGTAATTCCTTTCTACATTCATTCAAGGTTTCCATCATTTTCCTATGTTCCTCTTTTTGTCTATGTCTTCTTCTTTAGACCTGCTGAACAACTCTTTCAGTATATTTATGATTTCTTCTTTTACCTGAGACATTATTTCTGATTTGACTGCTTTTACCATCTCATGAAGTTGTTTCCTTACTTCAGTTGCTATCCTCTCAAACATTTCAGGTGAGTGACTTTCATTTTCTTCCAAGACTGTATCTCCCAGACTTATTCTTTGTCAACTAGAAGTCTGAGTTGGCCTTTTGCTCCTTTGTCTTGACATTCTCCTGGGTTCCTCCCAAGAAGCTGGTTGTGGGGGTCCCAGGCACTTTTCACGCTGGATGCTGCTAGGCAGTGTAGTGGGATGGAACACGCATGTGGGTTCCTCTAATTCCAGATTTACAGGGAAGTAGCAGGGCATGGCATGGGCTTCTCCAGACATATGCAGCTGCACTGCCCTTCACTGATGATCAGGGGTGCATGGAGGTGTGGCTTCTTCTCTCAGCCTGTGTCTACACTGGGACTCCCCCAATGGTGGCAGGCACATAGGGGTGTGTTTGTCTGATTTTGCTAGTGGATATTGGCTGCCTGAGGGAACCAAAGACCTCCAATGGGGACCTACATATGGTCAGGGCTTACCTGGCTGTGTGTCCCTGCTCCTGCTGGCTGCCTGCAGGAAGGAACCTTCCAGTGGCAGCTCCCTGAAGGTGAAGGTGGATCTTCTGGTTCTTTCTGCCCATGTTGGCCTCCGGCACGACATGGCCTTTTGGGGTGATGCACAGCAGACAGAGGTAGATCTGTCTGTCTTCCTCAGCCTGTGCTAGGCAGGCAGAAGAAACGGCCTTCTGGTGGTGGCGCCCAGCAGGCAGAGGCAGCTCTTCTTCTGGCTCTCACTGCCTACACTGGGCGTGCAGAGGAAGGGGCCTTATAGCCTGGGCTGGCTTCAAACTTGTATCTGTCCTCCCACCCTGTTCCCCAATCCTGGGGTTACTGGCATGTGGCACCATGTCTGGCTCCCTCTCTCTTCCTTTTCATTTGTAAGGAGCAGTGTGTGTGTGTGTGTGTGTGTGTGAAACAAAGTCTCACATATACTTACCATGTAGCTCAGGCTGGCCTTGAACTCATTGTGTAGCCCAGACTTTATATTTTCCAGTATTGGGAATTGAACTCAAGGTCTTTACTCTGAACTCCATCCTCAGCCCATATTTTTATTCTTGATTTTGAGACAAGGTCTCCATAAGTCACTAAATTAGCCAGTTTCTGAGTTCAAACTTGCAATCCTCCTGCCTCAGCCATCTTAAGGTGTTCTGATTACTGGCTTGTTTCTCCCACATTTCTTCTATGCATCACACAAATGATAGTCCCTCGAAGTAATACATTTAAGCTCCTTCTCATACCTTTAAGCTCCTTTCAACTCTCCAAAAAGGCCATTGTTCTAGAGCTCTCACAAAAGGACCAAATATCTGGGCCATTTATACTCCAAAGATCCTTCTGCAATGTCAGAAAGACCTCTGACAGCCTTTCTTTTCTGTAAAGGTCCTCACCAGATGATAAACTTGGACAATCTTTCTGCATCAGCTGAACCAGTCCAGCAAGGGCGCATGGCAGTCACATTGCCAGGGTGCAAACCCAGTGAGCCACTTGAGAGGGCTCCAGCAGAGGCCAGGAGCCAGCGTGCATGCCTTCTGGGGACAAGGACAGTGCTTCCTCGAGCCCCAGCTCTTGCTGGATGGCGCTTCTCCTGGTGATGCAGTGCAAGTGTACTGCTGAGTTCGCTTTGGAGGCAGCTGTGAGTCCACTGTCACCCGAATGCTAACCCCAATACGAACCCTAACCTGAACCTTAACCCTGACCCCAACCCAAACCTTAGCCAGAGCCTGAACCAGAGCCCGGGCCTTAACCCGATGAACAGAAACCCTAGGCCTGAGGAGAAATGGTTGATGGTGTTTCGGCTGAAACCATAGCCAGGAAGCAAAAGCTGGGCCCACTGGGAGCCTGTGAGTGGAGTGATGGTCTCTACCGAGTGTTACAAGTCAAATGCTCACAGATAGTTTGCTTTGAGGATGACTTAAAACAGCGTTTTCATCAATTTGAGTAATTTGTAGGAAAGTAGATGCCCCTTGAGACCATAATCATATGTGAAACAAATCACACAAGTCTGACTGTGGCATAACTTCTGTTACAAGAGAAACTCAAAATACAAATAAAAAGCAAAATAAAAGACAGTAGGAAACATGGAGATAGATCTTTTACAAATGGGAAGGGTTCGGGGGTGGTGGCACACACGTGTAATCTCTGCACCTGGGAGGCTGAGGCAGGAGGATCACCACGAGTCTGAGGCCAGGATGAGCTACATAAGATCCTGTTTCAAACAACAATAAAAACAGACAAACAAACAAATGGCAAAGGGATCTGGAGATGGAAGGAAGGGAGAGGAAGGGGAATAAAAAGAATTATAATATGCCAAATACATGTACCTATTCCCTGTGATGAATGCAAACATTATGTACTGCAAATATGTTAAATCAAAAATAAACTATGAAGAAACAACATTTGCATCTGCTTCAGCCTGGGTTCGAGTTAAAACAGGGAATTAGTCTAATCCAGTCTCCCCCTGGCCAACGAAGGCGCGCTGTGGAAGCCTTGGAAAGCTCAGCCATGCCCTGGAGAGCGGGATTCTTTTTATCTCCTTCCAGGGAGACGGGCCTGTTACACCAGTTTTAGATGCTGCCGTAGGACCCTGCAGTCTTCCTTCTTGGTGTAGCAAAGGGTGACTGGTGAAAGTAAGGCCAGCTTATAAAGGAAAAGCACCACCTGTCACTGCCCCAGCAATCCCAAGGACCTTACAGTTGCTCTTTTTCTAAATGAGTGCTTCACAGCTTTTGCGTCATAACGAATGTGGGAAAAGATCACGTTTTTAGGGTGCACAGGGGTGAAGGGGAGGATGGCCTTCCTGGCCACCCTGGTGGTGGAAGGACTGGGGACGTGCATACTTGCAACCCAGAGGAGAAGGCCACTCTGCACAAACCAGTTTCCCGCTGGCTTGTTCAGGAGAGTTTAAAACAGTGTTTAACCTCAGCTACACACTAGATTCACTCACAGAACTTTCAAATACTGGTGACTGTGCTCCACCTCTAAAAGTTCTGTTTGTTTATTTATTTATTTATTATTTTGTTTGTTTGTTAGTAAAAGACAAAAGATTTATTTGATCTGAAGAGAAACTAGAGTGTAGCAGTTCTAATTTAATTAGCCTGGGGAGTGTTTCTTTGTTTTTGTTTTTGGAGACAAGGTCTCGCTATGTAGTTCGGGCTGACCTTGAACTCACTATGTAACCCAGGCTGGTCTTGAACTCGAGGTGATCCTCCTGCCTCAGCCTTCTGAGCCAGTGCTGGGATGACAGGCATGTGCCACCATGCCTGGCACATCAGGATCTTTGGAAAGCTCTCCAGTGGTTACCAATGTGCAGCCAAGGTGGAGAGCCCTGTTTTAGGGTGGCCTACTTTTACACATAAAGTTTTATTGAGAGGTGACCACCGTATTGCCTATGGTTGCTTGCCCTACAATGGCTGAGCTTGGTGGTCACAAGAGGTGACTTCTAATCTGCAAAGTGAAAAACATTTCTGATCATGGTCTTTATGGGGAAACACTTGCTGAGCCTTGTTTGAAAAGAAGCTTCAGACTTTTAGTATCATGGGAAAAATATTTCAGGAGGACTTTAGCTGAAGAGAGGGGAAGAATTCTCTTTAAGGATTCTGACAAGATCAAAACATTCCAAGTACAAAAGTATTAAGTACTATGAAGCTAAATGAGCCTTTAAAACCTTTCCTGTTTTCCCTTTCCCTTACAAGGTACCAGCTGTTCTTACGTTTATATTAAGCAAGATAAGAAGGGGCAATACAGAACTCAGGAAGGAGGGGAGGCCAGGCTGACTTCTGTTAGAGAAAGCAGAAATTAGAACTGCTATCTTTGAGGAAACACTGCCTCAAAAAAGTCCTTGAGTACTGAGCATGGTGAAGCACGTGTGTCATCCCAGCACTTGGGAGGCTGAGGCGGGAGAGTCACCATGAGTTCAAGGCCAGCCTGGGCTACATAGTCTCAAAAAAACAAAAACGGAAAAAGAAAAGGCCTTGAGTCAGAAAAAAACAGGGAGGAGTGAGCTTCAGCCAAGAGTTCAGAAAAGTTTAGATCTGGGGGCTGAGGCGCTGTCCCTGGGTGCTGAGTGGCACTGCAGAGGTGGGTGTTGCTTTCTGGTGATTTTTAGAAACTTGGCTGTCGGATATGAATCATATTTCCCTTTGACTAAGAAACTCCTGTGGAGCTCTCTGCATTCTGCATGCCTGTTTGGACATCATATTAGTCTTTCTGCAGCATTCCTCTATACTGTGTTGGCTGCAGCTCAGACTGGAAGGAATTGGGCCCCAGGGTGAACGGATCTCAAAGTCACCAAGCTGACAGCTTCCTAGCTGTTGGAATAGATCAGCTAGACAGCAGCAGGAAAAGAACAAAGAAATGAGGCTCTACAAGCTTCCAGGTGAGATGGCTGTGGTGGCACAGGGCTATAATCTTAGCACCCAGGAGGCTGAGGCAGGAGGCTAGCCTCAAGTTCAAGGCTAGCCTGGGCTACATAGCCAGATCCTGCCTCAAAAAAGGCCATCATTGTCATTTATTCATTGTCTTCCTGCATATAGAATTTTAAAAGGTTACTGCAGTAAAATATTTCAGGACATATGTGCATGCACCGAGTATAGTCCAACAGTGTGATCCAAGTGCTTCTGCACTACTGTCCCCAGAACCCAGCCTCTCTGTGCATGTGCATTGCATCCTTTTGCCAGTGTGAGCTTAAATCTGCTTCAGGCTGTTATAAGAGAAGGTGTGCATTAGGAGATTTTACATTCGCAGAGATGGTTCTGCAGGCCCAACGGTCCCAGAATGCAATGCTTCTGTCAGGCCAGGCCAGCATGGTGTTGTGCCCATGGTGGAAGGTAGAAGGCAAGAGAGGGGAGACAGAAAAGAAAGAAAAGCAGTCAAATGTATCCTCTTCCCAGGATTCTTAGAGTGACAGTGGTTTTAATCCATTCAGGACAGAGTGTCCCTTGTTGCCTGGTCACCTCTTAAAGGCACCAATTCTCACCTCTGCGGCAGTAAGGGTTAAGTTTCCAACACAGGAGCTGCAGGGACCTGCTCAAAGGGTCTGTTTACAATCACTTCACCTTCCTTTGTGGACAGGAAGAGGATCTGGGAGGAGGGAGTAAAAAGAACACAGACATCTTAAGCAATGGACCCACTCCCGAAGATGAACATGCAAATTACGTACTGCAAACATGTACTAATAAAAACTTCAAAACATTAATGTGCCTATAAGGGAACCAAATTATACTACTATTATAGTACTATAGTACTATTTTTTAAGAAGGTGAACTTGAATTTCATTCTAAAAAGAAAGTAAATTTGTTTTAAAAAGTAAGAAAATAAGCTTATATTTTCTGTTGTTAAAATTCAGGATAGAATGGTCATATACTAATTGTTAAAATGGCAACAACACAAGTATTGGTTTTTCTTCTGGCAAATTGTTCTGGGAAACCCTTTAAGAAGCCAGGTATGGTGGCATGACCTGTGATCCCAGCAGTTTCGGGAGGCTGAAGCAGAAAGATCGCCAAGTTTGAGCCCAGCCTGAGCAACTTTGTGAGACACTGGCACAAAATTAAAAATGTAAAAGGGCTGGGGATGCAGCTCAGTGTGATGATCCAGGGTTCAATCTCTGGTCCCACAAAAAATAAGGTGAAATAACTGCCCAGTAGTTTTATGTGGTCCTTCCCAGTTGACTTCCATGCCCGTGATACAAGATCATATTTCCAAGAACCTTTGAGGGTTTCTGTCAACTTCTTCAAAAGTGTCCCTACAGCTTTGATATTTAAGTAGTTTGAGGACCCTCTATCCCCACATTGGCATCAGCCTCCTCCCTCAGTTTCTCTCCTCCTAGTGCTAACTGTCTCAGAGTCTTAGTTTAGCTCAGTGCAAGGTTCTGTTACCAGGTTCTGGGCTGCTGGGGTCTCCTCTTAGAGGTGATTTCTAGGTGCTTTTGCCCAGACAAAGACTTAACAAAGCAAGCAAAGCAGTGGCAAGTTTCACACTTATTAAACAGAGGGGGAAAACACAGAAATTGTGGTGAGGTGGGACAGACTCTGCAGAGCGAGTTTGGGCTGAGTAAAAAGGGAAGAAAAATAAAAATACAGCCTACAGTTTTAGTTTTTTGAGAAAATTCCACAGCGACTTCCACAGTAGTTGTACCAGTCTACACTCCCACTGACGGTGGAGAAGGCTTCCTTTTACCCCACATCCCTGCCAGCATTTGTTATTGGTTGATTTCTTGATGAAAGCCATTCTTTCTGGAGCGAGGTTGAATCTCAGTGTTATTTCAGTTTACATCTCTCAAATGACCAATGTTGTTGAACATTCTTCATGTATTTATTTGCAGAAAACAAGAGGTTCCATTTGACCCAGGTATTCCTCTTCTGGATATGTTCCCCAAAGAATTAAAAGCATCATAATGTAGCATTGTAGCACACCCATATTCACAGCAGCACAGTTTGTAATAGCTAAATCTTGGAGACAGCACACATGCCCATCAACCAATGAATGGATAAAGAGGTAGTTTTTATACGATAGAGTACTACACTGTCATAAACAAGGATAAGCTTGAGACATTTCTAGTTAAAAGAATGCACTTTAAGATCATAGTGTTAGGTGAAATAAATCGGACTCATGTATAAATACTGTATTGTTTTTCTGCTGTGAGAAACTGAAAGTGTAAATAAACAACAAAAAGGTATAATAGATAGTGTGAAATAGGAAGAAAATGTTTAAATGGGAAAGGGAACTAGGGAGGGGGAGGGGGAAAGGAAGAAAAGGAAAAGAAAAAATGAGAAAGGAAGAAGAAAACAGAAACAAATGGACATGAAGAGAGGTTAAATGGAAGGAAGGGGAAT
Source organism: Dolichotis patagonum (assembly GCA_004027295.1). Taxonomy (NCBI): domain Eukaryota; kingdom Metazoa; phylum Chordata; class Mammalia; order Rodentia; family Caviidae; genus Dolichotis; species Dolichotis patagonum. The sequence continues at coordinate 35,169 of PVJX010011986.1, read as the reverse complement.
ATGGAAAAAAAGAACCAAGTTGTACCAATGCATATTCCCTATAATGAATGTGATCATTGTGTATACCTAAAATGTACCAATAAATTTAATAAAAAACATAGTAATGAGAGAGAGACAGAGACCATACTGTTAAGTGAGATAAATCAGACACACATGTTTAAAGATTGCATTGTTTCTCTGGTGTGAGAAACCAACAGGGAAAATAAGGACTAAAATGTATAACAGATATTGGAAAATGGGAAGAAAATGTTCAAATGGAAAAGAGAACAAGGAATGGAGGGAGGGGGAAAGGAAAGAGGGGACAAGAAAAAGAGAATAGAAGGAAAAATGGAAGCAAATCTTTGTAAATAAAGAGGAAAAGAGGGGTTGAAAGAACAGGAAGGGGATGAGAAAAAGAAACAAGATGTATTGTGTATAGGTACAGACACCCTGTGATGAATGTTACCATTATGCATATCTAAAATATACCAATCAAATAAAAATAGCCCCTACAGTCTAGAGTGGGCCGTCGGGAGCAAGCAGGGTAGGGAGCGCCTGATGGTGACTGTCACTTTTCATATTTCCCGTGTCATCCTGTCAAAAACCTGCTCGAGTTCTCGCGAGAAGTCCACATGCAGAGTTTTGAGAACTGTCCTGCGCATGAGTTGTGGGATCTTGTCACACCTCCTTTCCCAGCCAGTTTTTCCCACACTGTCTCCCTGCCTCAGCTAAGGTCATCCCCCAGCTTTGTGGGTTTCGTGATCCTCTTCTGTGAGCGAGCTTTAAGAACTGTTTGCTTTGCATCATTACATTTTACAACATTGCACTCAGTGACACCCTTACTGCGCTCTTTAATGGAAAGGATGTGACTTAGTTATCGTCTGTCACCAATGATGGTCGTAAACTGGATACCAATTAGCACTTGCTGAATATAATAGCTTTTCATTTAAAAGCATCCTTTTTAAATACTAACAAGTGCAGTGCCACCGTATTTAATTGGGGACAGACGATTAAGCACTTGGTTGCTTTTGAACCCTAAGCACTCACTGACATTTAATTACCAACTTTTTCTTAATGTGTCGCCACACCCAGCTCCAACTTCTTTAGCAGATGCGTAATGACTTACTCATCTTGTACTTCCAGTGTGTGTGTAAGGGACGAATCAATTCACAGATGTTGAAATAAAAGACTTTTCATTTAAGATCTCCATCTTCCCATATTTCAAAGCTAAGAAGAACCACATCACAAGCAAAGCTTAGCACAACTGCGTGGCCATGCACCCCTCTAGTCACAGTCCTCAGGAGGCTGAGGCAGGAGAATTGACTTCAGAATAGCCTGGGCTACATAGTGAGTTCAAGGCTAGCCTGAACTACATAGCAAGACCCTGTCTCAAAATAAGAGGATCTTAAAGCAAGACACAAAAGGTTTTATTTTACCAATACCCTTGCATGATGACTGGAATAATTCCTAGTTTCATCCCTATTTTCCTCTTTCTCTTGCATCTCCCTTTCTCCATCTCTCTCTCTGTTCCTTTTTCTGTCTTTCTCCATAAAGAATTAGAATTAACATCCAAATGGACCTGGCAGTTGCTTGCAAGGGCCAAACACATCAATGCTCATCATAGCAGAAACTGAAGCTGTCCTTAAAACAAAGGTCTTTACTGATCTGGGCATGGAGAGTACTTGGTCCTGTGGGGGGCCACCAACCTTCCAGTCTTGAGGAGACATCTCCCCATTAGCTTGGTCACTGACTCTTGTCCTTTCCAGAAGCAGCCACCAATACACAGCCCCAAAGCACCAAAGGCATAGGTCTCATTTAGACAAGGTTAGCAGCATGGGAGATAAAGATTCCTTCCCATCCCCTTAGAATTTAAATGCCCAAATTATAAAGCACATTAACTCTTTGTTCAAAAAAGAAAAACAAAATGTCACAAAAAGCAAGATCAATTCAAATACAATTTGGGCTAATGAAGGAGCTGTGTTCTTTCACTATTTGTTCTGGGAGCTTTTCAATCAGTTAGCATTGGCCAAGCTTCCGAACAAAGACTGTAATTACCAAATAAAAATCACCCTCAGTGCTTTGTCTGTACGCAGAGTTTGGCATGAACGGATTTATGATCCTTTCAAACCAGTAGGAACTACCAGTCTGCCTTTTGCTTCAAATAGCCTATTCATCTCGGCAGAAAAACAGCCACGCTCGCAAGATGCAGAACGCGCTGCCACTCAGACAGACCAAGCCCAGACAGCAGGAGTCGGCTGCGCCCAACGAGCCCGCATCTAACTGGCTTGGAAAAACTACAAAACAAAGGCTCTAAAAACACTCTTGCATCATTTTTGAAAAACAGCAATTATTGGGTTGCAGTCTTTTGTACTGTGCTGTACCTTTTATTCACAATTAAATTAACTCCATTGTGCATAAAACAGTCCAGTGTGCAGATTATAGTGGAGAATTTATGCTTAAATAATGATCTATGGCTGCTATTCAGATACTAGATTGGTACTCTCTATTCCTTGGGGACAAATAGCATAGGGAGATATTTTGCTTTAGCTTGGCTTAATAAATAAGGCATAAAGGATCACGTGATCACAAACATCCTAATTGTTAAAGACTTACTTCACTCCCAAAATTCATCTACAATCTTTTTCTGCTTTCTGTCCCATACTTGAACAAATGTGTATGTTCATAGAAGCCACATACTAGAAGCACAGAATAGTATTCATAAAGGATGGAGTCATAAAGGAAGTGTTCAGAAAAGTCAAACTCTCATGCAGAATGTTACGCTGCAATATAATACACATCATGTAGCCAGGTGTGGTGGCATACACCTATCATCCCAGCACTCAAAGGCTGAGGCAGGAGAATCCCATGCATGGTGAATTCAAGGCCACAGTGAGCTATGGTGAGATCCTGTCTCAAAAAAGGCAAAAACAAAACAAAACAAAAAAAGTACACAGCACGTTAAAAACCTCAGACTCTTTCCAAGGACAATTGGTTTAAGATTAGTCCCAGTCTCAAATTTCTCATTGGTCAACATCACACATCTCCATGGCAATTCAGGGCTCACAACTGATCCCATTGGCCTTGGTCATCAACGGTGCTCTGCCTTGTCTCAAATGAACACTGGATATCATGAGTCTGGCTAATTGGCACACAGCCCTCCCAGAGTAGAGTCCTGAAAAGGTGCTCTTAAAAATCTCATTTCTGTGCCTTGACCTGTTTGTTACTATGTCTATATATGTCCAGTGATTCTCTTTACTTCTCTGAACATTAGGATGCAAAAAAAATTTTTTTGAGACAGAGTTTTGCTATGTAGTTCACGCTGGTGTTTTGTTTGGTTTTAAGACAGGATCATGCTATGTAGTAAAGGCTGGCCTTGAACTTGCTTATGTAGCCAAGGCTAACCTCAAATTCACAGCAATCCTGCCTCAGCCTCCCCTGTGATGGGATTACAGGCATGCACTACCACACTCAGCTGCTAATTGTTAAAAGATAGAGGGCAAATTGGTTCCAGGTTGTTTCTCTTGTGTCAACCGATATTCTGTGAAGAAGTGATCACTTATCACAAAACCTCACCATAAGAATTAAGCTTCTGAGAAGCCTTCCAATAAATGAATCTATTTAATTTTTTGTCATTCTTTGAGGTAGGATCCTGTTATGTAGTTCAGGCTGGCCTCAAACTTACTATGTGGCCCAGGCTGGCCTGGATCCACCTGTCTCAGCCTTCTATGTACTGGGATTATAGGTGTGCAGTACCATGCCTGGCCTACTTAACTTTTATAGATTTTTTTAATGAGACACACCTTAACATCCACATCCTGATTGCTTCTCAAACCCCCTCGTGCAAGCACTAGACCAGCCAATCTGCAGCAGATCTAATATTCTAGGGGCTCACTCCAGGCTCAGCACCCACTCTGTGGACAGCGGCAGTGGGCCTCCATCATAACTGATGAATTGCTAGAGTGAGGATTTGTGAAACTCCAAGCAATTTTTTCCACCAAAGACCTCTCGCTCCCCATTCTCCATCCTCCCTGCGTGCAGTGTCCACAGACGCCAGGCGTAGGCTGGACTCCTCATCATGTGACACTGAATTACCCAACGGTGTCCTTGCTCGTGGCCCTTGTACAGGTATCCTGCAGGGCCAGCCCTGAGGGATCTGAATCTATAGAAAGCAGCAATGTTGTGCCTCATCTGACTGATGCAGAGGAAGCCCCTGAAACATCTACTCCAGTGCCGTGATCTCCACCTTTCCTTCCCTCATCTCGCAGACAGCCTCAGGACTCTGGCTGCACATCTGTTTTACATCCCAGTTCTTCCCATTTCCCCATCCCTTCCTGCTCTCTCGTTCTGGAGCCATCATCAGCTACTGTCCATGTGACAGCAGTTTGCCTATTGAAGTGGAACTTCTTTCTCAGCTTTCTGCTCTTCATTTCACTTAGCTTTCTCTTGTAGAATTCCAGCGTGCTGACTTTTCGTGGCTCTGGCTGCTTTTCTCTGGCCCCTCTCCAGTTCCCAGTCTGCACACAGTGCTTCCATGGAGATATGACTAATAGTGCATTGGCTCTGAGATCTGACTGAAAAGCAGAATAATGTTTTTTTAACTATAAATCACTGGGCTTCACGGAACCATGTAAGAAATACTCATTTAAGTGACCTTAGATTCCCTAAATTTGTTAGGCAGAGGAATCAAGTTGGGCTAAGGACTGGCTTCAACTGATTTCTTCACCAGTTCCATTTGTGAACAAGCAGCCATGGTGGTCTCCCTCTTGTGTGGATGTGGAGTTTGGAATATCATCACATTAATTGCTGCCACTGCTGAGTCTATGAACACTGGACTCGGGGACTTCCATCCCCCAGCCGTGACTACCCAGCTGCATTGCCTCTGTATCATTCCTTGTTTTGAGTCAACCCTAAAAGAAACACCCGGTGAGGATGGGGGCCACAGTCCAGGCCTTGCAACCCAGGCCTCAAACAGAGTTTCAAGCTGGGCTTGGGGGGCACACATCTGCAATCCCAGCACTTGGGAGGCTGAGGCAAGCGGATCGCTATGAGTCTGAGGCCAGCCTGGCCTATATAGTAACTTCAACTTCAGGGTAGACTATATATGAGCCCCTACCTCAAAAAACAAAGGAAAGAAAGGAAGGGAAAAAGAGGGAGGATTCCAGGAAGGAAAGGAAACAACAGAGCGATAGAATCTTTCCCTTATAAAACATGTTCTTTAGGATTTGAGGCAGGAGGTGGCCAAGAAGAAGGCTGGAGAGAGAAGGGAATGCCCACACTGGAGCCTGCTTTCTGGGCTAGACCTCCTTCTGAGTTAAACATGAGCCAGGACCAGGATGCCCAGGCCCCAACAATGGGAGAAAGGAACCAAGTAACTCAGCTTGTTCACAGCATGTCCCTGGACATGCAGGGCTCTTCTACAACCCTTGGGACCCCAATCCGAATTGCCACATCACTGACTATGCAAGACTCCACCCCCAGGCACTGAGCACCATGACAGATCCCCCAAAGGCCATGAAAGGTCAACAAAGCGGCCCACTCCAGCCACTCCCACTCCCACACTTGTGGGAATGAGACCGGAGGCCAAACCCTCAGTCACACCTCAAACCCTAATGCTTAAACCCTCAACACCAAGCCCCCCACTGTTGTGAGCTCTTCTCCCTGCCCTCTCCCTGAAGTGGATGTGCTCTTTTCTCTCTCAAATAAATCCTCAATTCTGCTGCTACTCTCCAGTGTCCTTTCAATTCTCTGTTCAGGACATTGAGAGACTGGACACGACCCCAACATGGTTCCCCAAATCATGTTAAACCCCCTCACTTGCCTGAACACTAAAACCCCAACCTGCTGTGTCCTGGGAGCTCCCAAGCTTGCTCTGTGCCATCATGGCTGTTTTGGCCTTCAGTGCCAGCGGAAGTCCTCAGGGCTCCTTGGAATGAGTCAGCAGAGGCCTCCGGAGCAGACAGCGGGAGGATGCGACGGACTCTGTTGCTATGCATTACAGCAGAGGGAAACTATTTGGGAAAAAGTGACAGCCTCTTAGACACTTGGGCCACCCTTGACCCCTTGGAGGAAGAAACATTACAGCTCCGTGTGATTTGTCATCTTGAGGGGGTGTTAAGAAAATGCCATCAACCAAGTATGATTACAAAATCTTCTATCATATCGACCTGGGTAGCTGTCTGCTCAGGTCAGGACTAGAGAAAAAAACTGACTTGACTCCCAAGCGACTCAACCTTGATACTTCAGGGTAGCAGTTACACCCAGCAGGCCTCCCAGTATTTGAAAAAGTACACCAAAAGCCACATGCAACTAAAAGAGAAATTAATAAGGCTGTGGAACATTTCTCCTCATTTTCCCAATGTGTCTGTATCTGGCAAAATGATGAGGGAAAAGGGCGAAGGCTTTTGACACTTAAGATTTAAACTCTGAGTTGATGGTGGGATTCAAGAAATTTACAGCCCTGGAACCCACCTGCCCTCCCCTGCTGTCCTGAAATGTTTGTTTCTTAGGCAGTTTCTTCTCTCCTCTTGGGCATCGGTTGCTCCGTCTCTCCTAGATATTGCCCATCAACGCACACGTGTCTGCATGCACTTACCACTAGCTTAAAACAACCACACACTCTGAGAGGCTGAGGCAGGAGGATCGCGAGTTGAGCTGCTCAACTTAGTAACTGAGTGAGATCCTGCTTCAATAAAAATTTTGTAAAAAGCGCTGGAGGTGCAGCTCAGTGCAAAGATTCAATCCCCAGTGTCACTAAAATAAATAAATAAACAAGTAACTTATTGTCAATATTATTCTACTCACGTGCCTTACCCTGAACTACTTTGAAGCACTCTCCACATTGCATTGTTTCATCCACAAATAGGTTTATCTCTAAAAAAGAAATTTATCTCTAAAAAAGAAAGCTCATTTAAAAAAAAAAGTATCTAACCAGGCTGAGATGTAGCTCCATGGAAAAACCCTCATCTTGCACACTCTAGGCCTTAGCACTGCTATGTAACTATTTAAAAATGTAAAAATTATATATTATATTTAATATGTACAACCACAATAAAATTATCCCACTTTAAATATTAGCATTATTTTTGTTCATTTTTTGGTATCACTATGTTTGACATGGTCTATGCAGTTCAGGGTGGCTTAAAATTCAGTCTGCAGCCCAAACTGGCCTCAAACTCATGGGGATCCTCCTGCTTCAGCCTCCTGAATACTGGGACTGCAGCTGTGTGCCACCACACCCAGCTCTAATGTTAGCACTTTTTAAAGTCGATTTCTTTCTGAGTGCAATTCTTCCTAGGAAGAGCACTGTGGGAAGCTGTGTAAATGGCGAGTGGAGACAAAACCAAAGCCCCTCAGTTCTCTTCTGTGACACCAGGTAGCCTGTGCACTGCAGGTCTGCCTAAAATGAGTCTTCTCTTTTGCTTGTTGTCACTAGGAGCAGCAGGACATCCGGAGAGGAGAGAAGGAAACAGAAACGTCACCTTTCTACAATACTGCAGCTGGAAGCACTGCTTTCAGAAAGGTAGGCTCTTGGGTTCCTGTTCGTTGTCCTGGGTATGGTTTTTTGTTTTGTTTTTTGATGGCACTAGGGGTTGAGACCAGGGCATTCTCACTGAGCTACATCGCCACTCTTTATTTTCAGACAAGGTTTGGCTAAATTCCCCAGGCTGGACTTGAAATTAGGATCCTCCTGCCTTGGCCTCCCAGAGAGCTGAGAGTAAGGCCTATGTCAACACACCAGTTTAAATACCAAGTCTTGAAAGAAACCAGTACCATAATGGCTGGAAACAAGTGGTGCTAATAATTCCACCTAAAAGAACACAGGAGAACTATCATGGCTTTAACTCTTCCTGGAGCAGAGAGACTCTTGCGCCGTCCGTTCCTCACAGTAAAAATGACATGCTAGCCCTCTCGGGGAAGGGCTGTCCCATCCCATGGCCTCAGCCACAGCTGCTAGGCGCAGGCCATCTGGCAACCACTCCTGAAAACCCCCACATTGTCTGAACCAGAGCTTTGTCATTACAGAGATGGGTTCTCAGGGCCAGAACTGAAGATGCCGGTAGAACATGGAATTTCATACTGAACCTGGTGGGTTCTGGCTTTAGTGGTTTCAAATAGCTGATAGTGTGGTGCTTTGGGGATGATCCGCAACTTGAGTTTTTAAGCCACAGTTATTGCCAATAATTCAGAGTGAGATCAAGAGTGCCACAGCAGTGGGGTGTGGTGGTGCACACCTGTAACCCTAGCACTCAGGAAGCTGAGCCACGAGGATCACGGCGAGTCTGAGGCCAGACTGGGCTGCACAGTGAGTTCAAATCCAGTCTCAACTACAAAATGAAACCCTGTCTTCACATAAAAATATGAGTTTAATAGAAATACCCCTGATGAGCCTGGGTTGTTGTATATAAACATTAAAAAGAATGAAATAAACTGGGTGTGGTGAAGCATGCCTGTACACCTAGCACTCTGGGAGGCTGAGACAAGAGGATTGCAAGTTTGAGTCCAAGTTTGGGCAACTGAGTGACTTAGTGAGACCCTGTATCTAAATAAAACATAAAAAGGCCTGAGGATGTAGCTCAGTGCAAAGGCCCTAGGTTCTATCTCCACTATGAAAGAAAGAAAGGAAAAAAGAAAGAAAAGAAAAAAGACTGAAGTCGTGCATGTGCCTATATGCGGGCCACTCTGTACGCACACAGCCACCTGTACACAAGTAGGATGAATCCTCGTCTGAGCGCCCGGGGCCCAGCGGCCATGGAGTGGCTGACAGCGCTGAGAACGCTGCTGCTGAGCCGGTGAGCAGAGAAAAGTGATCCGTAACCCCGAGGCAGCACCATCTGCCCTGCCTCAAGCCTCATGCTGAGAGGAAAGCAGCATGCAGGCCGGGAACAGATGGGGAGGCTGGAACCCCATATGAGGCAGAGGACGCAACAGCTGGGCGCGTCCAGCCGGAAGGTCGGCTAAGCTGTCGGGCCACATCATCCCGAAGTGAGCCGCTTTGAGCTCCACGAGTTCAGGCCAACGGGGAGGGCTCCACAGATGGTGCCCACCTTGGGGCTCCACCGGGGACAAAAGCTGTGCTGCCCCCCAGGGACAGAGCAGGAGGAAGGACTGGTTGTCTCCGGGATTTATCTTTCTTTGTTTGTTTGGTTTGGTTTGTTTTTTTCTGAGGCAGGTCTCTCTACACAATTCAGTCTAGCCTTGAACTCACTATGTAGCCCTTGAATACCTGGTGATCCTGCCTCCTGAGGGCTGGGATTACAGGTATGTGTCTGCACACCCTGGTTTTCATCTCTTTTTTATTCTTCTGTGGTCTCAGGATAAAAGAAAATCAAGAGGGAGAGAAATGGAGCTTTTAAAGAAGCTTTTTTGACCAGTGTCTTTGTTCGGTTTGTTTTCTAAATTGCATGATCTAGGAGGCAATTCAAATCTTGAACACATGAATTTAACCCAAAGGAATGATCTCATAGTCCCAAATGTGGAAAAAGGGTTTCTGGGGACAAATTCAATCCCCTCTTACCTCTTAGTAACCCCACACGCACTTTAAACGACACATCAGAAGCTGAACTCCACGGCGGTGCCTGCAAGCCAGAAACTGCCTTTCTGTGCCTGCGCAGTCCATCCACGCAGCCCTGTGGGTTTGGTTCTCTCAGCATCTCCTGAGACCATCTGCGCTTCTCCAGCCCCTTCATTCTGATGTTTTCTAACTCCTGCGTGGACTGTTGCAGTAGCTTCTAGATTTCTTCAGCTCTTTCTGTGCCAAAAAAATTCATTGCGTAGTTTCCAGAAACTCAGTGTATGCATATATTCTTCTGCATAACAATTCCCACATGACTACCCGTTCTCAAGGGCTTTCCTTTCCTATTTTTTAAAATTTTCATTAGTCCATGTTTACAGTACATAACGATTACATTCATCATGGGAGATTAGTCCTTGTACATAACACGTCTTAATTTTTTCATCCCCTTTCCCTCCTTTCCTTCCCCCATCTCTAGAACCCCTTCCTATTTGTAAACGATCTATCTCCCGCTACCCATCATCTTTTATTTTACTCTTCAATGTATTTATACTTTGGGTTTCTCCTATAAAAGAAACCATGCAATATTTAAGCTTTTGTGTCGGATTTATTCCAAAGGATTTTAGTTCGTTTTTCTTGTTCTGACAGACACAGCACAGGTGAAATTCATCAGACTGACTCCATCCTACTAACAGCCAGGTTTCGACCAAACCCTAATTTTTGTCAAGGAAATGAATTGAGCAAAGTGAGTCACGAGGCCTTCTTGCAGACAAAGATGCCATCTGCGCACTCAGCTATGTGCACAGCTGTGTCCTCACTAGGTAATGTTAGCAGGGCTCTGAGGTGCTAGGAACATTTCCTAGGGGTCTCCTCTGAGCTCTTGTCCTGAAAAGAACTAGACAGGAAAGGAAGCAGCAGGTTCTTACATTTATTAAGGGTAAAAAAGTGTTCTGAAACTAAGTCCTCTGCAGAGTGAGTGAACATCCATTAAGTAGGACGGAATAGAAAAGAAGGGCCCTGCAGAGTTCGGAGTGGGCTGATGAAAAGACTCACAGAGCCCACAAGTTTAATGGCCGCCTCTTTCATACCCCATTCTGACATCTGATCTAAGCTGCTTGATTATAAACCTGCTTGATTCTGTGCCAGAAGAACTGAAGACAGCATTCTCTGATTGGTACCAGGTGTGGGGCTTCTTGGAATGTTCTGGATCTCTGTGATTGACACGTCACAGCCACTTGCCCAGCTGCTTCTCCATGCCCTAATCTCCTGTCTCAGTACCACGCATCACCTCTTGCACAAAAGGCGCCCTGGTCATAAAAGATGTCCACATTGGGGGAATCAGGGTTAAAGATTTATGAAAACGCTCTGTACATCTTTGCAAGTACAAAGACCTGATAAAACACACGAAAAAAAAATGTTCGTCTTCCCTGGCCATAGAAAAATGCAAATTTAAACAATACTGAGATTCCATCTTACTCCAGAAAGAATGAACATCAAGAAATCAAGTAATAACAAAATGTGAGGCTCTGAGGACACAGTAATCCTTCCACATGGTTGGTGGGAAAGTAGACTGACACAACCACTATGGGAAAAAATACAACTACTATGGAAATCAGTGTGATGAGTCCTCAAAAAATGAAAACTAGACATTCCACTGCATCCAGCTCTTCCCTTTCAATCTTCCCAAAAGAGTTACAGACATTATATTGCAATGACACATTCATACCCATGTTTATAGCAGCCCAGTTCATAATAGCTAAATCTTGGGAGCAACCTATATGTCTACTAACAGATGGATGGATAAGGAAAATGTGATATTTATATATAATGGAGTACTACTCTGCCATAAAGAAGGATAAACTAATTCATTTGTAGAAAAATAGATGCACCTTGAGACTATAATGTCAAGTGAACTAAGTCAGACATGGAAGCTTAAATATGGCCCAGTTTCTCTTACATAAGAGAAACTTATGCATAAGTAAAAAGCAAAATAAAAGGTAGATAATAGGAAACCAATCTTTTTGTTTAACTTAGCTTTTCTTTTTGGTTTTCTCAGATAGGCTGTCCCCATGCAGTCCAGGTTGGCCTCAAACTGGAGGCAATTTCCTGCCTCAGCCTCCTGAGTGTTGGAATTACAGGTAGCTTTTGTGCATTTTTCTCAAACATCTTTGGGTGTGTGTCTTGGATATTAGTGAGCCACAGCTGGGTGCATTAGCCACTTAGTGCTCATAAAGCTGTGACAATGACTGATCCTCCCATGTCCTGCTAGAATTCACTGTGTGAGAAAACCTGCTCCAAATTATCTGAGGCTAGATGTGCATCACATTCTATAAATAAATCCAGAAAGTATTACTATTTCAATATTTGCTTATTATTTAATAAATAATGTTTTCACAAAAGCAATCAATGTTTTAGTAAATTCAATGTTTAGTAAACACTGAGTTTTTCTGGAAGTCAACTACTGAATAAATCAGATGGTTGTGGAACAGGGCATGGCAGCACACATCTATAACCTTACCACTGGGGAGGCTGAGGCAGGAGAATAGCTTCCACTATGAGGCCAGCCTGGGCTACACAGTGAGTTCAAAACCAGCCTGAACTACATAGCAAGATCCTGTCTCAAAACTCCAAAAAGAAAAGAGGAAAAGGAATCTGAGACGGGTCCTCTTTTTGCTGAAGTGTGCAGACTGGAACTAGAGAGATTCTGGTTCAATCCCTGTTCAGCCACCTTGCAAGAGTGTGACAGCATTGCAGCCTCAGGGATCCTCACATCCCAAATCCATGCACTGTGCAAAGCTGAAGTCACTGCACAGGATTCCCAGCAGGCGCAGTGAATTGTGAAGACTGTGATTGCGCACGTGCATCCCTCCCCCGTAGCACAGGTCTCAGTTATCTCAGTGCTGGGCACTCTACACCGAAGCTGGGCAATGACTGCGTGCTAGGTCCAACCTTAGCCTTAGAAGCAGGGACTGAAGAGCCAGTTTCAAGGAGCAAGTATTGGGAACTGTCCCCTAGCAGGGGACAGCTGCTGCTTCAGTGCCACCTGTCTCGTTCCCAGCTCCTTTCCTTTCAAAAGGCCACCCTACCTCTGGGGAGCAAAGACTCAGAAGAAAACCACAGACCTTTGGGGGTGGCAACTTTAGCAACCAGTTGCCATCACTTATCCAGGACATCATGTGGCATAATAGGAACAAGCTAGGTCCATGCACTCATGTTCCTGTTTGGTGGTCGTGAGTGCTATCAGACCTGAAAAGGTCACATCACTTGACCAGTGTCACACAGCTAGTGGTCGACCTGACCAAAGTAGATGCTTCCAAGAGAATGAAAAGAGAAAAGATGTGTTGTGTACAAGAACTAATTCCTCACAGTGAATGGGATCATTATGTACTGCAAACATACATTGATAAAAATTTAAAGGTAGAAAGAAGAACGAGAACAAGGTGTGGTGGGGCACATCTGTGATCCCAGCACTCAGGAGGCAGAGGCAGGAGGATCACAATTTGAGTCCTACCTGAGTCACAAAATGAGTTGAAGGCCAGCCTGGACTACATGTGGAGAGCCTGTTTTAACCCCTGCCCCAGCTAAGAATGAGGTGACATTAGCCACATTTCCAGTATACAGCCATGCATGCCTAGGGCCTCAGCCCTGCTATACTGGACAACACAGATACAGAGCCTTCCTGTCATCACACAAGTCCACAGCCCTGTGAGCTTTAAATAATCACAGAAGCCTAGCTCTGTGCTTCCTAGGAATACAACAAACAGACATGAAGAACTTCTGGAGGAAAACCACCAAAGTTAGCTCACTTAAATGACTGTCTATTTTTTGATCACTTTGGAGAAATACCTATACCCTATGCCTATGTTGATTCTTCATTAAATTAATAGCTGAGTCCCCGTCTCTCTGTCTCTGTCTCTGTCTCTGTCTCTCTCTCTTCTCACGTGCATGCACACACACAAAGCTATTCTCCTGCAGGCATGGTGGTACACACCTATTATGGAGGCTGAGGCAGGAGGATAGCCGCAGGTTTGAGGCCAACCTGGGCTATGTAGTGAGCTCAAGTTCAGCCTGAATAATGGGGGAACCCTGTCTCAAACACCAACCAACAAACAAAAAAGACAAACAAACATAGTAGATCTTTCATCACTGAAGAGTTTGAATCGCTAACCAAGAATGTGGGGCAGGGGCATCACTCAGTAACAGAGTGCTGCTTGAATGTGCCCACACCTGGTTCCAGTCCCAGTTCTGCAAGAAAAGGAGCAAAACAGGAAGAGTAACTAACTATCCACGTGATGTGCTGAGGAGAGCGAAGCAGGCCACGCAGGCACTGTACTCCACTGAACAGGGGCCTCTTAAAGCTGGCTGCAGAGTGTGTAATCTGAGCTAAAAAGCAGAGAAGAAAACACCAGGTCTGCATTTGTGGTTAAAGAAATCGAGAAGCAGAGTCAAAGAGAAGGGGACCAAGAGACAGAGGGAGGAGCTGGGGATAGTGATGCAGGCCCATATTCCTGGTGCTCTGGGAGGCTGAGGCAGGAGGATTGCAAGTTTGAGTGCAGCCTGGGCAACTGAGTGACTGAGTTAGCAAGACCCTGTCTCAAAACAAACAAATAAACAATACAAAAGAGGTAGCTAAGCCCATCCTGAGTTTATAGCACAGACTTCAGATTTCCTGCTCTTTCCCTCAGGTCCAGAGTCATTTTTTAAAATGGCCATTTCTGAGTGCCAGCTCCAGCCTGGCCTGTGTAATTCAGTTCGACAGAACACTGGCTTGTAAAGTGCGAGAAAGCAGCGACCTCATCAAAGCACGTCAGTGTTTCTCCTTGGAAGTCTTTCCTTTGTTCTGTTTTATAACCCAACCCTGTTTCAGTCGCCATGCAGTTACATGGAGTTTGTGCAAAGCCCCATTCCAATAAAAACCCCACCCAAAGGGGAACGAAGAAGCCAAGCCGAGTTCATTATGCGGCATTAAGTTTCTTCTAGCCAATCTGTCAGTGCTTTTGGTGCATGATCTTGTTTATGTGTTTATGATCGCTGGGTTTAGGCAGCACAGAGCAAAAGTGAAAGGTTGTAAGAAAGCTGCAGAGGCCTGCAGTGGCCCAAAAACACCCTCACCAATTGGTGAAGGCTCCTCCCCTTCATGGGCCGAAGACTCATTCTCCTCCCCTGAGTGTAGACTGTACCTGGTAACTTACTTCTATTCCTTATGACTTCATTCCATTTGTCTGTTTTTCAGACAGGATCTCTCTGTGTAGTACAGGCTGGTCTCAAACTCACAGAGACCCTCCTACCTCAGTCTCCCGAGTACTAGGGTGACAAGGTTCCATCAACATGCCTAGCAGTTCTGAGATTAGATGGTTTCAAGGTGATGGCATCAGTCTTTCTGTCTGCTTTGGGGCTTAGTTGCTATGTCCTGCAACACTGGAATGACCCTAGAGAGAAGTCCATTAAGTAAATGCTTTAGTTACTTCTCTTGTTGCTGAGACAAAATACCCAACACTCGCAAGTTCACTGTGGAGGTTTCAGTTCATAATTGGCTGGCTGCAAGGCAGAGTGGCACACAGCAGAGGGGCAACCATTCATGGCAGTGAAAGAGAGCAAAAGCAAAACAGAGGGCAGGGAACAAGTCTCTTTCCGGCCCTTATATTGTACCCAGTTTACTGAGATTAGGGTGGTGTCAGTCCAATCAGTGGACTGATACAGCAACCACCCACCCTTAATACCAGCATTACACCACCAATGAATCATACACTGTAGATTCAGCCATCTCCAAAAAACCTCTATGAGTGGACAAAGCTTTGGGGGGACATCCAGACACAAACCATAACAGTGAAGAACTGCTACCTCCTGCCTACAAGCGTGCTCATCGCCATCATAGTCAGCAGAAAGCATAGCAGCCAGCCAAGCCTTCAGGCCGCAGACCCAGAGTGCCTTGATGCAACCTCATGCGGGAGACTGAGCCAGCACAACCCACGCTAAGCTGCACCAGAATCCCTGCTCTCACAGGGATACCAAATGGTTTTGATTTTGAACATTTGGAGTAATTTGTTTCAAGATCGTAGTACGGAATACAGGTCCAGATCCTGCCTGAGACCTGTGACCCCTCCTCCTCTCCTCCACAGTAAGGCTTCTTGCAAGGAAAAGGCTCTGAAGCCAGGTGCTGTGATGCCTTCCTGTAACCCCAGCCCTCTAGGAGGATGAGGCAGGAGGATTGTAAGTTTGAGCCCATCCTGGGGAATTTAGAGACTTACAGAGACCCTGCCTCCAAATAGAAAATAAAAAAGGAACTGGGGATGTTGTCCAGTGTGAATGCCCTCGATTCAATCTCCAGCATCAGAAAGGAAAAGGAAAAGGCCTGAGAGAGATTTTCAGGTAGCGCCCGCTTTCTTCACCTCTTCCCCCACTGAGTCGGAAGGGTTTTGCTCCATGTATCTCACCACTTGTAGAGAGGAGCACCATTTAGCTAGCAAGCTGTCCAGTGGCAGCAAGACCCGAAGGGAACAAGGAAACCCAGGATCTCTGGGTTACTTAATAAAGGATTCATTTAATCCCCAAATAATCCAGGGATGCAAGGACATAGTGCCCCATTTTAAAGCCTAGAAAATTGAAATATTATGCTTCAGGAATACATACAGCAATGGAGGATATTCAAAGTCTTAGAAATTTTCCTCATAACGATCCAGTCCTTTCAGGATCTTGCTGTGTGCAAAAACCCTGTTTTCAAGCCCCAACAAACAATATAGGCCGGCATGATGGCTAAAGCCTATAATCTCAGCACTCAGGAGGCTGAGGCAGGACAGTTCCTAGCAGTTCAAGGCCAATTTGGGCTGCATAGTGAGTTCAAGCTTAGTCTGAGCTACATAGCAAGATCTTGTCTCCAATTTTAAAAAAGACTGTCTCAAAAATAAGAACAACAACAACAACTGTCAGGCTCTACTCGGGCGTGACTTTCCCAGTACCTGACACACCTTTCAGCAGCGACATTGCTTTCAGCAAAAAAACACAGCCCATCACAGGCTCTGTCCTCGGCAAACACAGGATGGGATGTCATGAAGAGGAGATAAGGCAGCGCATGAATCTTCTCAGCACCAGGACATCTGATGGCATCCATATATTTGCACGGGATGCTCTGAGAACTTTGGGCACCATTTTCTTAGACCTTCTCATGTGGGGTCCCTTGTCTGACCCCCTGACAGGATACCTTGCCTGCCCTCCTCACTTGGCCCCCTTTTCCAAGCCCTATAAAGGAGCCCTGCTTTCCTTTGTCCTCAAGGACAATCTTTCCACTCTTCGTCGGCCTGCACTCTGGAGTAGTAAATCTCGCGCCGCATTGCTTTCGCAGAAGCCCATGGGGTGGTCTCTGACTCCTGCTGTTCGTCACAACCACAATAGTAATTATGTCGTGAAGCCTGTGCTACATTGCAGCTATGCGCCGAAAATCGTCAGTTCAGCAACTGAACTGGCCACTCCACCTGCTGGTAACCTGTTACAGAAGCTACTCAGCTCACAAGGCCAGCTCCAGGCACCACGGCTGGACTAAACCGAGCCCCCTTGCTTCTTTCCCCAGGGAATCTGGTCTCTCTACCCAACATGTGCTATCAGCAGTGCAAAGCTTGTACACAAAGGTAGTTGGAGTTTTCAAGGAAGCAGCTTTGCAATGGCCTCGGGTTTTGGTTTAATCTCTCCTTTATGCCCTGTAAGAAACTCTTATTCTACCTTTGGAAAGCCTTTTGAAGTGTCATCTGGGAGAAAAGCTTATTATGAGATGCAGCCTCCTGCATTCACTTCGGCAGCCAGCAAAAAGGATTGGTCTCCAAAAGTCCCTGTGGTGAAGGAAAAGGTGACTGTTGATTTGAACTTTGTGACTCAGGTGAATTAGCCAGAAATCTTTTTATTGCCCAAATGAATGTCCCATGCTAAAACAACAGAAAGTGATAAAGGATTAGGGGAGGCAGCACAGACATGGGCTGCCATTCACCAGGGTCCCAGGGCTGTGGTGCGACACAGTGAGCAACCACGGGTGGCTTCCTGCTCCTGTCTAGTAAGGAAGACTCCGATCAGTACGTTCAGGGCATCTGTTCCCACAGTTGTGGGGAATAACTCAGAGGTAAGCTTTGCTGGCCAGGCCAGCCATGGCTTCACTGGAAGGTCATGAATTATGTGGGAGTGGGCAGGGGGTGACAGTGCATAGGCCCCCTTGGGAAGTGCGATATTTAGCCAGAGAAGAGAAAAGCTGGCTTTTTAAACCTCCAAACTAAGTTTTGAAAAATAGAACAATTTTTTAGGTTGGGCATGGTGGTATACACCTGTAATTCTAGCACTCTGGAGGCTGAGGCAGGAGGATTGCCATAAATTAGAGACCAAGCTGGGCTGTGACTTCAAGGCCAGCCTGAACTAGCTCATGAGACCCTGCCTCAAAAAACCAAGCCAAGACAAAACAAAAAGATTCACAGAAAGATAGAAAAGAAAATAATTTTCTGCCATGGGGCTTTAAAAAGACTAATAATTTCTATGCTCTGTAAAAAGTACTTAAAAGCTGGACATGGCAGTGCACATCTGTGATCCCAGAACTCTGGAAGGCTGAGGCAGGAGGATGGAAAATTCAAATTCTACCTGATCAAATTAGGGAGACTCTTTTAAAATTAAAAAAAAAACTAAAGGGCTTAGGGATATAGCTCAGTATTAAAATCCTAGGTTCAATTTCAAGCATTACAAAACAAATAAGCAAGGTAAAAATAAAAAGTAAAGAAATTACATAAGTAATGTTAAATCTTGATTATTCCCTCATTTAAATACTCTCTTTGAAAGTTGTAATGGGGTACGTGCTCAGAGTGAGAAGACAAGCCAGGCATGTTAAAGCCTGGCTCTGTAAGTCCTAGCTCTGTGACCAGGCTGTGAAGCTGCACCCAAGATGGCCCCAAGGTCACCAGTCAGTCGGGATCCTCCTGTCGGTGTCAGCATTCTCATACCTTCCAGGCCACAAGTTGGCCAGGCCGTCTGCTTCCGAATGTGGCAAATGACACAATGGTGTTCAAAGCCAGAGGGAAGTACGTCAGGAAGGATTGATGGATAGCGTGTCTTTTGCTACAACAGATTTTTAAATTTATTGTTTTTTTGATTTTTTTTTGAGACAGAGTCTTGCCATGTAGTCCAGGTTGGCCTTGAACCTATTATGTAGCCCAGAGTGCCTCAGATTCCGTGATCCTCCTGCCTCAACCTCCTGACTGATGGGATTACAGCTGTGTGCCACCACATGAGGCTCGTTTTTTAAAAAATTTAAACATTCACTACGTTTTTCAAACACATCTCATGTGTGCAGTGTAGTTTTCTTGTCTTTGCTATTTCTGTCTCTTTTTTTCCTTTCTTTTCCAGTACTAGGGATTGAATCCAGGGCCTTCACACTGACCTTTACAGGCCTGGCTCTTTTTTTAATGTACAGATTTTCCTTGTTTAACAACTGTTCGGATTTATGACTGAGCTGTGCTGCTTGGATTTAATGACTCACCTTTCAGAATTACAACCTGTCCTTTTCTGTTGTGTTGTTGTACAGCTCTTTACATCTTGTTTTTAGAGCCTCACTGTCTGTTAGTAGACTCTACCTTGTTTATAAGGTACTGTAGTTTTCGCTGATTGTCCTGTACAGGAGGACAGTACCATACTTTTATGTTTTGTCATACATTACAGTGCTGCACGTGAGAATTATGCAAATAAAAGCAAAGTCACCAAGTTGGAGCTTCTTGGACCATTTCTCTGTTCTGAATTTTGTAATGTACACACTAAATTCAATTCACTTAGTAACCTAGTCACAAATATGGAATGCCATCATTAAAGGAGCGCTCCCTGTGTTTGGAGGCAGGGTCTCACTAAGTCCCATAATTTCCCAGGCTGGGCTCCAACTTGGCAATCCTTCTGCCTCAGCCTCCCAGGCTACTGGGACTACGGCTGGGCATCACCACACAGTTCATGCTGGCCTTGAACCCGCCACGTAGCCCAGGCTGACCTCCAATTTCTGGCAGTGTTCCTGCCTCAGCCTCCTGAGTGCTGGGATTTCAACCATGCACTACCACACCCAGCTGAAAGCATATTTTAGAAATCTAAATTTTAACCCTGAATTTTCCCACTGCGGCATAAGCTAGCACGGTGTGATTCACGGTGACTTGGTTAGGAATCAGGTGTTTGTGCTCTGGGAGGCGCATGGGTGGGGAAGTAGATGGGCAGAGACCTTTGCACTATTGCTGATTGCCCCGAAGTCTTGAATGAGCTACTTAAATTCAGAAACAATCCACCTGATTGTTTGAATTCAACATTTCGCAGCTGGAAAACATTAACTTATTCTTCACATTACCTGGAAAGCCTGAAAAGTACACCTTATAGAATATTAAAGAATTACATCAAGAAATACATTTTAGAACGTGCAGACCACTGCAATACAATGCCAGGTAGAGAGAATGATGGGATTGGAGCATTCTTGGCACTGATGTAACCCTCTCTACTTAGAAAAACATCACACGGCCAAGCATGAACTGCATAGAGAGACCCTGTCTCAAAACAAAACAAAAGAAAGTAAAATATGCTTCCAGCATGACAAATTATACTACTGTATTAGCACTCATGACTTCAAACACCGAAATAAAGGGTTACACTAAGGGAAAAACCCAGGCTACTCATTTATTTATAAGGCTTTATCCTCCACTGGTGTGTTTGATATATATTTGGGACAATCAATCTTGACTAGCATGAAAAATATTGCTTGTCTAGGAATAGGTAAATAGCTCACACCATATTTCCCTAAAAAAATTATTTCCCTGTAGGTGGCTTTGTAAGAATACAAAGACAGCTGAAATTGTAGAAGATCTCAGAATAACTGCTAAAATTTCCAGCTGCCAAGGTGAAAATAATTGTTTCATATAACAATGCCTTGGCATCGAAGGTTGGGGTTTTGATGAGGAATGGAAGATTCTAACCAGGTACAGCCAGACAGTTTATAGACAGAAGACGCTGAACAGTCAGCGTGGCAGATCGACTTCATGAATGCCTGAAGCTAACTGTATTGATCACAAAGGGCAGCGTACTAGCAGGCGCATCCATTAACCCCAAATATTGAATGTAACTGGGGAAATGTGGGGGCGGGGCTCTGAAACAAAGAAACGGCTTTTGTCTTCTCAGATGATTTGAATATGGCTCCATCCCTGGAGCAATTTCATTCACAGGAGCCCTAGGATTCTGGGTTAGGGGGGCTGTCACAGCATGAGAAATGAATGACAAGTCCCTTATAGAGACAGTGAAAGACCCAAAGGCTTGTTGAAGACTGAGATGCAAAAATAAATGAAACACTTGGTCACAACAATCAAACCTTTCTAATCATGAACATAAGAGCAGTGTATGGATAATGACCACTAAGCAAGGCTGACATTGTACGTGAGGCAGAACATTTTACACTTTAGCCATAGATAGCCAGATGTGTGACAGGATGTAAGAGCTGTCTGTGGGAAGCAAGTTTTTTGCTTTTGTTTTTGAGATAGGGTCCTGGTTTCAAACTCACTGTGGTCCTCCTGCCCTGGCTGGCCTGCAGATTATAGCTCAGACTACAAGTGTGTGCCAGCACATCTGGTTTATGGGAGCAATTTATGGCCAAGCCATACTGGCGAGGATAACACTGAACTGGCACAGCGTGTGGCTCTGGGCCTTCCCCAGCCTGTGACCTCACACAGACAAGAGAGAGGTTGCACTACCCTCTGGAAACCAAGTCACAGGTGGGTCAGTTGCAGGTTAAAGCAGGCCACCTCCTTGGCTGTCTGAAGCCCTCGATCACTGGGACTGATGTTTAGCGGACTTCATCACAAGGATGGCCCAGTGTATGGGCACTGAGAGCATTGTTTTCTTACTACTCTAAGTAGGAAGATAATAGGTTTCCACGAGGTGGCAGGAGAAGTCCCCTAACCAGGTACCTCACAAAGAACAGCAGGTCCCTGACAGCAGTAAAGAGCTTCTCTTTCTTCCTTTTCTCAGTTCAGAGAGGAAAAAAGGAGAGTGGCTCCTGATCCTGTGAGGAGGTCGGCTATAATAGAGCACTGGTCCCTGGTCCGAACTGTATCCTGCAAAGCCCACACTGGCTTTGAGAAC
Source organism: Dolichotis patagonum (assembly GCA_004027295.1). Classification (NCBI taxonomy): domain Eukaryota; kingdom Metazoa; phylum Chordata; class Mammalia; order Rodentia; family Caviidae; genus Dolichotis; species Dolichotis patagonum. The sequence continues at coordinate 13,559 of PVJX010011986.1, read as the reverse complement.
ACATTGTGTGAGAACAAAGAAGGGGAAGTCTCTTCTTCGTAATGGTTATGATGATCACGTTGCTTGCAAAAGGGACAGGACCAGAAGATGGAGGGAGGGGAGGGGAAGGGGACGGGGCTGAGAAGAATGAAGATGTGTCATGTCCATGGACCAGCTCCCCATGAGGAATGCGATCATCATGTACTGCAAGTGTGGACTAATAAAAACTAAAAAAAATTTTTTTAAATATTGAAATGAAAACATCATAGATACCTTTTTTATGTGGGTCTGAGAAAAATTGTAATGGGACACGTGACTTACAATGGTGCCTCGCATCCATCTTTACTGGCCAGCATTGGGGTAGAGGTTAGGATTGCACAACTACTCAAAAGGAAGTCAGAGCTGGCCTGGTGGTGCACTCCTGTAATTCTACTACTAGAGAGGCTGAGGCAGGAGGATCCTTGCAAATTCACGGTCGGTTTGGGTCACATGGTGAGACAAAAAATAAAAGGAAGTCAGGGAAGTCAGAACAGAACTCGTACATGGCAGGGATTCTGTCTTGTGCATGAGGTTCATGCTTTCAGGTTTTAGATTAAGGACAACACAGAGTAAGAGCAGTGGCTCTAAACTGAGTTTTTTCCAAGACCCAGGGCCTTGTCACTGAGCCACGTCTGCAGCAACCAGCCCCCTTCCTATTTTTATGAGACTAGATCTCCTTACATCCCTAAATTTCCAGGGCTGGATCAAACTTTGATCTTTCTGCCTCAGCCTCCCAGAAGTACCCCCACACCCAGTTTTATCTTTAAAAATATAGTAGCATAAGTATAATTCTGAATTATATGAACAACCATTTTACAACCACATGCTGCTATTCTGTTTAAAGCTCACATTTCCATTTCTCTTAAGGATCGCATGTTCGATTGTTAAGGCAGTTTCTCAGGCCGAGGTTATTCCAAACATCAGCAGAAGTGATCTTGGGTTCTGCAAATTCTCAGAATCCACCCCACCTCAATCATTCTCTCAGCCTCTGGGTACTTCATCCAGGCAGCTATTTGAGTCTATAAGATCTTGACAGGAAAATTTTACTGTCTAATTAATGTCTATCAATCTCATTTCTCACATAAAGATGCTCATTATCTTGAGTGACAGATACATGTCTTCAAGTAGGTATTTTCTTTCACTGTGCTACTGCTATTATGCTATGATTTTTTTTAATATAGTGGAGATTGAACCCATGGTCTTCACAATGAGCTACATCCTCAGTCCTTTTAAAAATTTTTATTTTGAGACAGAATCTCACTAAGTTGCTGAGTAGCCCAAGCTGGGCTCAAACTTCCATCCCTCCCACCTCGGCTTGCCAGCCTGCTGGGATTCCAGCGGTGCACAACCATGCCCGGAGGCACCGTGAGTTTTGAAAGCTCATCACTGGCAGTTGTAGGGAATTGGTGATAGGGGCCAAGCATACCGCACATGAGCAAAGAAGGAGCCAAGACACACTGATGGCATGGGCTGTTCTCACCCACAGGAAGGAGGTGGCAGGCCAGCAGCAGCAATGCCCTGCACCCAGGGAAGTGGCATAGGAAGGGCTGTGGTGAGAAAGAGAGGGAAAGATTTGAAAGTCCCGTGGACAACCATGTGATAGGGCAAAAAGAACTGGGCTGCTCCAAATCTTAATTTTTTTCATCTAAGAAACAGGAATAAAAATACTGATATGTCTTAACCAGGTGGGGTGATGTACACCTGTGATCCCAGCACTCGGAAGGCTGAGGAAGGAAGAATTCGAATGAGTTTGAGGCAAGCCTGGGCTCTACAGTGAGTTCAAGGCCAGCCTGAACTACATAGGGAGATTGTGAGATCCTGTCTCAAACACACACACACACACACGCACACGCACACGCACACGCACACACGAATGCAATGAGATGATCCTCTCTACGTGCCCACTGTACTGGCTAGAACTAAAGTCTCAGGCAAGATCAAGTGTTAGCAGGGATACAGAGCAACCGGAACTCTCATATTGCTGGGAGAGATTTAAAATCATATGGTCACTTTATGGAACTCTTCAGCACTTTCTCCAAGATAAATGAGAACCTATGGAGGAAGGATAGAAGACAGGTAGAAAACAGAGATTGAAATCATTAAAGACTGTAAGAAGACTCCAACTTCTGTGACCCATATTGGCTTCCACTGGTTAAATTTAGGCTCCTTTCCTTTTAGATCATCACACGCAAAATCCCTCAGTGTTGCTGGGTTGGGTCTGTGGTCCTCAGTGCTGAAATAAGGAATCTAACCCACCCTTTCCAGATAAATTTACAGGTTTACCTACTCCCATCACGGAAAAGCAATTATCAGGAGACATCAGTAAAAGAGACGTGAGAAGGTTTATTAGAGGGGGACATAGGATGCACTCAAGAGAGGGTATCAGGACACGGAGAAAGGACACACACACATTTAAAGGGCTGCCTTCAAAATGGGGATGGGGGTCGTCTAGGATGTGTAGTCTCAGTGTCTGTCGTGGTACAATGCAGACCAGCTCCTTGTGTTACCCTACTGCCAATGTAGCCACTTGCGGGAGTGGAGGAAGGGCAATTTGCAGGTGCAATTTATAGGTGAAAAAGAGAGGCCCCAGTGCTTACATTTAGGAATTTGGCATTATTGTCTGTAAGGATGGAGTAGGGGTCACAAGCTAGGGTGGCCTCCAGAACAAGGAAAAAAGCTTGCCTTGCAGCTGCAATTTTTCTTCCCCCTCCCCCATCTTTTTGAGACAGGGTCTTTCCATGTAGTTCAGGCTGGCCTTGAACTCACTTTGTAGCTCAGGATGGCCTCAGACTCACAGCAATCTTCCTGCCTCGGCCTCCTGAATGCTGGAATTACAGGCATGCGCCACCACACCTGGCCTGTGGTTTTTCTTAAAAGTATAATTTTAAGTAGAAGGAAAAGTAGGGGAATGGGAAAAAGTGATCAAGTTATATCATGTACAGGTACAAATTCTCTACAATGAATGTGATCAAATTTTCTATGATCAATGTGAACTAAAATGTATCAATAAAATCTGATTTAAAAAAGAATGTGGTCATCACCAAAAGCAGCTATGGAAGGTTTCCACAGTATCTCATGCAATGTTTCTCTGATGCAGTATGCACTTTTATTTTTGCTTTTATCCTCTTTTTCTCTTTGTTTGGCCCAAGTTCAGTCTGCAGAGCTGGCTTCTCCCATACCCATTCACCCTACACTTTTCAAATACATTTTTGACAGTTTTTGGCTTGTCTCATCCAACTCTTTGTTTGAGGCAAGAAGGATCTGAGACACTTTTCATTCGTGAGCCATTTCTAAAGCAACTACCTGGTAACAACAGTAAGAACTAAATTCCATCTCAGGATCCAAAGCTGTAGTTTTGACAATAGTGTTGAATGTTCTTTCTCCTTTTCCTTCTTGAGATGGGCAGCAAAGAAGATAATCACAGGGCTGCATCAAGTTGTATTCTGTGTATTAAGCAGAGCATGGTGCTTAACACTGGATAACAAAAGGATAAAATATAGCAAGACTAGAAATTTGAAGATAAGTCTTGTAGTTTTAAATAATTTTTATTATTTTGGTGGGGGGAGGTACCAGGAATCGAACTTAAGACCTCACACTTGCAGGTGCCGTGCCACTGAGCTAAATCCCTGGCTCACTTTTTTAATTTAAGGAATACCTCTTTACTTGTTACAAAGCTAAAAATAGAAAAAAGTACAATTTTAAAATCTCAATTTCCTTTCCCCATCTCTTTCCGCTTCTCCTTTCCTTTTTCCTTCTTCTTCTTCTTCTTCTCCTTTCTCCTTCTTCTTAGTGAAACCCCAAGACAGGGTTTCACTAAGCGCTTCAGGCTGGCCTTGGACTCACTTTGGAGCCAGACGCGCTACCGTTGCGCCACGAGGTCCCGGAGGATTGAACTCACTTTGTAACCCAGGCTGGCTTTGAACTCACAGTGATCCTCCTGCCTCAGTGTCCCGAATGTTGGGATTACAGGCAATGCCACCGTGCCCAGCTCTAACTTTTTTATCCTACCTCACTCAAGAATACAGAAAGTCTGTGTACTGGCTGAATTGAGAAAGTAAAGAGCAGGAACTTGATCCTAAGATAAAGGAACAGAATGAAAGAATTCAAAGGAAGTTTAAAATAATCTATCTGAGGGTGGGGGAATCTGAATCCATACTGTTACTGAGTTCTGGGCTGCTAGTGTCTCCTTTTAGAAGTGATTTCTAGGTCCTTTCTTGCCCGAACAAAGAATTGAATGAACCAAACATAAACAGTGGCAAACTTTCACATTTATTAAATGTAGGGGGGAAGAAAAGAAGAAGGGTAAGAGAAAAAATGGACTCTGCAAAGGGAGTTTGGGCCTAGTTAAAAGGAAGGAAAAATAAAAATAAAAATACACCCTGTCTGAAGCAAGCAGGATAGGGAGCGCCTTATGGCGACTGTCTCTTTTCATATTTCCAACACTGGTGTCACCTCTATGTCAACCTATCAAAAACCTGCTCGTGTTCTCTCAAGAAGTCCATAAGTGGTATTCTGAGAACCGTTCTGCACATGTGTTGTGGGATCTTGTCACACCTCCTTTCCCAGCCAGTTTTTTCCCCCCTGCTTCAGTACCTGTAAAATGGGCAGTATCCTTCTGAGAATGGACATCCACCTTTTCCCGGAGTTTCCACTCCCTTGAAAAAAGCATAAATGTTCCCAGTTCTGGGAAAAACAGCTGCGCCTCGGTTCACAAACACTTCTGTTCATGAACAAATTGGTTCACAAACAGTTGGCAAAATATTGCTTCGGTTTGCAAAGTCTGCATTGGGTGATGAACATGACCTCGGCCATCTTCCTCAGAACGGTGGAAAGAACTAAATTCATGAACTGAGGCAGCATTGTGATTTGCCCCTCTTTCTGGATGGCCCGAACTGCTTCATTGAGTGCGTACTCTTGAATTTTTGCCTAATAAAACCCTTCTGCCTCTTACTGCTGCTTCCTGAAAATTCTCTTTCTGAGACAGGAGTCAGCAAACCTGTGAATTTTTCCTAAGCGTAGGGTGAGTTAAGTTCCTTCTCTCAGCTGCAGGAGACTCCTTGAACCCTGTCTGGTGACAATATGGTCACAAAAACATTTAGAAGAATATATGTAGCAGCTTTGTTTATAAGAGCCCAAAATAGCACCAGGTTAAGTGTCTGTTAATAGAATGGATAAATAGATTTCATAAGCTGACCATGGGTTGCCATGCAGCAATTAAAAAAGAAAAAAATGCCACATATTGACATGCAGAAATTTCCAAAAGTGAAAACAGTAAGAGCAGACGAGTACGAAAGTATCCCTGTCCTATGGTTCCATTTATTTGAAGTTCAAGAATAAACACAGCTAATTTGTGATAATAGAATCTGCTCATTGGCTGCTGGGAAGTCCGGAAAGTGAGGGTGTTGGGGTAATGTGGGGGAGATGAGGATAGCGTTACCAAGGGAAGTAACAGGTCAGATGTTTTTAGGGGTGCTCAGAAACATTCTATATCTTTTTTTTTTCTGTCTTTTGAGACGGAGTCTCACTATTCATTTCAGACTGCCCTTGAACTCAATTTGTAGCCCAGGCTGGCCTCTAACTCACAGTTACCACAGCCTCCTGAGTGCTGGGCTTACCGGCGTGCACCAACACGATGCCCAGCTACTGAAATGTTCTATATTTTGAGAAGGCAAGTTACATGAGTGTATGCACTTGTGAAGTTTGTGACATTAAAATCTAGGTGGACGTGGTGGCGCATGCCTGTAATCCTAGCCCTCAAAAGGCTGAGGCAAGAAGATCGCTTTGAGTTCAAGGCCAGCCTGGGCTATGTAGTGAATTCAAAACCTGCCGGAACAACATAGTGAGACTCTGTCTAAACAACAACAACAAAAATACAGAGGGGAGGGGCCTTTAGCAGTTCCAGTACTGTACAGCAAGCAGAACTTGCAAAAAGGCATTTCCATAAGAAAAAAAGAAAAAAAAGATGAGTGATGCAAATGGCCTGGAAAGTTTTGAGGTGTTGTTGAAGCTGACGCAGCAGGAGATGGAGTCAGTCATCTCCTATTGTAACGACAAAAAGAGCATTTACTTCCAATTTTACAGGATCATTTTCTCGGCACATTTGTGAATATGCTGTGCATGTCATTGGTGTGGCAAATGGAGCAAATATAATATTTGTGAGAACGGAATGAGAGGTCGTGTGTAGATCAGAAGCAGCCAACTGAATAATTTCAAGAGGTGGGTAAGGGTTAAGCTTGGGGCACAGTTCCAAAGTTCAATTACTAAAATATGCATACTTAATTTTCTTCTTAAAAATAACACCCTCTAAGGCGACGCACAGTTGCAACATACATTTGCATATTAAAAATTCCATAATGATTCCTGAAATATTGATGATTTCATATTGATTTTTTAAGAGACTATAAATAAGTAAACCATTTCTGTACAACTGGGGTACACAGAGTGACAATAATAATTGGCTTATGGTGTCATCCTTGCAAAAGATCACAACCATACTGTTACCAGGGTTCAGGGTGCTGTGGGCTCTTTCCAAGTTCTTTCTGTCCTGAACAAAGAATTAGGACACATGCCAAAGGAAGTGATGTTTTACATTTATTAAAAGTATGAAAAGAAATATGGTATGCAGGGCGCATGCAGGCCAATTAAAAGCAGGAAAAGACGTAGGTTTTACATAATGAGGGTGGGCCACTGCAAAAGAGGACACAGTGGCCACGAAGTTAATGGCTGAGTTTCCATACCATCCATTCTTCAGGCTGACGTCAGATCCAGGCTGTCCTATCAAAAAACCTGTTTGATTTCGTGCCAGAAGAATTAAAAGTATCACTTTCTGATTGGTTCCAGCTATAGGGTTTACAAATTCTTTTTCTTCATCTGTGTCTTGGATCTCTGTGATTGACAGTGCATGCCCACTTGCCCAGATAGCTGGCCATGCCCTGTTTTCCTACCTCAATACTAGCAAACTCATTTTATGAATGTGATTATATGTTGAGTGACATGACAAGGTCAGTGCCAAAATCCAAGAAAACATCTTTCCTTTTATTATTGTTTCCCACATTCCCATTCAGGCATCTGTGGGTACAATGTAAGATTGGATCCTAGCTAAACTTGGTTAATTGTCTATCAAGAGTGAGACAGTCAATATTTTAGGCCATATAACCTGCCACAGCTACCAAACACTGTTCTGGCAGCATAAAAGCAACTATGGACAATATATAAACAAGTAAAATTTAATTATGGGCACTGAAATTGAATCTCATGTAATTTTTGTGTCATGGAATATTATTCTCTTTTTATTTTCCGAAATAAAAATTTAATAATGAAACAATCACAGGCTGAATTTGGCCCAAGGACTTGTTAGTTTGCTAATCCTTGGGTTAGAATCTGGCTATTATCTAGCTGTGTAATTTTACAAAGCCATTTAACTTTCTTGACATCTAGTTCCTTTCTCATGGAACTGAGATTGTCAGGTCCACCTTGGAAGGATGCTGAGCACTAAATACATAAGATATGGAGAGGTTCTGTTCTGAAAAGCAGTTCAAAAATTAAGTAATAGAGCCAGGCATGGTGTCAAAACCTGTAATCCCAGCTGTCCACGCAGCTGAAGTGGCAAGATTACAAATTTGAGGCCAGCCTGGGCTGCACAGTGAGCTCAAAGCCAGCATGAACTATGCAGTGAAAACAAAATGGGGGAGTGGAGATGTAATTCAGAGTTCCCTGCACTCAATCCTCAGTACTGCAAAATAAATAAATATTAGCCTTTAAATGACTATTAAATAACATTTACCATTATATTTAATACTTTGGCTATTACTATATGAGTGATTCACTCCACCTTTAGAGTTAGTCACATTAGCGTTACCATGTCGTCTGAGAAACATCACTACGAAAATTGGCAATGGAAACAGTCCTCACTAAAATGCAATTTCATTTTTTAAATAGCAGCCTGAACTTTGACTCTCTCTATTCGTGTTTCAGCTCGTAGTGGGGTACTTAAGATGAGACATCAGGGCCATTTGGAAGTCAGGCAAAAGCGAAGAACAGGTAAAAATTGAGTTCAATTTCTGTTTGCAATCTCTTGCTCATCTATTTAAGCCCTGCCTTCCCCCTGGGCTCCCAAGGGAAGAAAGGCCATCTGTCCTGGCCCATTCAGTCCTTTCCTGCCTCAAGGCAAGAGGAGATAATCCCTAACGCCTTTCCCCTCTGGGTGCAGGCTGGACCAGTCACCAGCTAAAATTAAATTTCAGTTGCTTACCGCTGATGAGATCAAGGCAAATACTGCAGCTCCTCACACACTTTCTGCTTGGGGAATATCCAAACAGAAGAGTAAAGTCTTCTTCAAAATCTTTCATGTCTTAATTTTTAAAGCGCTAGTTTTGCAAGTCATTAGAATTCATATGAGATGGAAGCTTACCAGCCTCCTCCTTCACCTTCTGTTCCCTAAGCCCTCCAGCTGTATGATGCCAATCTGAACCAATTAGGAGAAAAATGAGCTCAATCTACAGGCTCTTAGGTTTACCCAAGAGGACCTAGGACCTGGACATGGTGATTGATAATATTGTATTGGAAAGGTTGTGTTTAGTGAACTAGCCATTTCATACCATGTGAATAGGTAATTTTAGAATCATCTGGGCCCACACTTGGTGTTACCACTAATGCTTTCCCTGACCCCCTGTTTTTGTTTTTGTTTTTGCTTTTTGAGACAAGGTCTCACTATGTAGTTTAGGCTGGCTTAAAAGTCACTATGTAGCCCATGCTGGCTGAGAATTTGTGACACTCCTCCTGCCTCAGCCTCCTGAGTGCTGGGATCATAGGCACACACCACTGTGCCCAGCTCGTAGTCCCTTTCCCTTTGTCCTCTTGTCTTCAGCTGCAGAAGCAATTTAAACCAGAATCACTAAACAGTCATGCCATTTATACTGTGCTTCCATAACTTGGTTCCCAGCAGTCTAGGCCGAGATAGAAAAGTCTTTATCGAGAGCTTCTTCAGGTATTTATTGTGTTGAGAAAATCACATGGAATGAAACTTTGATTGCATTGATTTTTCACTTAACTTGTATATTGTTATTGCTTTGAACAAGACTTGCTGGCCTTATTTTGCAATTAGAGAGTTGGTGAAAGCTTTTTAAATGATAAATTCACTCCAGATTTAGAGTTAGTATGTTTTGTTCACTGATTATAAAGGAAGAATGTTGATAATGTGCAGTTCTTCTTCAGCTAACGCCATTCAAGACAGCATAATCGTGAAGATGGTAAGTGATTAGTAAAGGTTTAATAAGATCCAAAGGAAAGACTTTAAGAACATATTTGAGATTAAGGTAAATGAAGAGAGAGAATAGTTTAGATGTATGGCCAATGCAGGTTCAACCTTCAACAACATAAATATTGTTTATTTCAGTGCCTTCCAATCATAAGGGATCCCCTACCTAAGCTGAGTTTGGGTGCAGAAAAAGCCTCAAAAATGCACAAATCTATTTCAGCCCAAGTTAATTAAAAATGTACAAAAAACCAGCTGGACATGGTGGCACACACCCGTAATCCCAGCGCTTGGAGCCTGTGGCAGGAGTATCACACTGATACAGGGGAGTGAAACTCCCGACCTACTATGTCCGTGCGAGTTTGTGTTCTCTAAAATTGAAGGATGAATTTTAGGAACAGCAGAGGTGAAGAGTAGAATATATTTATTGAAAGAAAGCTCCTGTCTCGAGAGAGACAGAGGGGTTCCCGAGCAGGTTGCCCAGGACGCTGTCTTTTCCAGGGACTTTTATAGGGTAAAACCATGGGTTCAAGGTGGGGGAAGACTGGGAGCTCACAAGGCAGATGGGCATAAGGTGGAACATAACTACAGTTAGCCAATAAGATCAATAGTTCAGGTAAAATTGATTACATTAGGGACAAATGGGAAAGCAAGTCACAAAAGAAGGTAGGAAGCAGGCATTCTTGAAGCTGTGACCTTTCCCCTGAGAGAGAACTAGTTAGAATATCAGTCCCCAGGATGTAGATGCATTTGATCCTTTGTCTTGAGGCCTGGCCCACAGCAGGAGGTGTCTGTCTCCCCCACAGTGCCAGGTGTCTGCACTGGCTCTATTGAGGACCTAGCCCTGTCTCACGGCCTATAATATTTCTGACTAACTCAGCTGCCTGCAACAACACTGAGTGAGGCCAGTCAGGGCGCTACAGTGAGTTCAAGACCAGCGTGAACTACATAGCCAGTCTCTCTCCCTTCCACCCTCCCTCTCTGTCTCTCTCTCTCAAGTTTAGGTTTTTCATTCACAGAAGGTTGAGCCCATCCATCGCAGCCGCACAGAACTCCCACCCATATCCATGAGGAGACAGCTCTTCTCAATCCCTAATCATCCAGTTTTTATCTGCAGCCCAGCTCTGTCCTGGGTGCTTCACATTTATTGTCTATTCTTTACTCCTTGCAAAGATGGAGGCACATACTCTGGTGTGTCATATGTTCTCTACTTTTTAACTCTTCAGAAAGAAGGACAGAGGGGAAGGAGGAAGAGAGGAAATGAAAGCTCAGAGATCAGCACCAAGGCTCCATAGCTACAAAGTGGCCCGGCCCCATCTGTCCTTGGCTCCTGACCTCTTCCTTTCCCACTGTGCTGCTGAGTCCCACACTTTCAGGGTCTCCAGGAAACAAGGTCATTGCTAAGGGTGACTCTTGGCTACCGTTAGGGTCTGGATCTCACATGTCTAGCGGAAGTCCCACATGGAGAAGACAGTGGGCTGTGGAATGCTGTGCTTGTCCGTGGATCCATCCACTAGCGAGCTGCACAGAGACTTCCACCTAGGAGGTGGAACACAGATGGAGGTGGCCGCTGGGGTGTGTCCCTGTCCCTTGCTCCTCCTTCTCTCTCTGCTTTCTGACTGTCATGGGTTGAGCACCTTTTCCTCTGCTGTCCTCTTTTGGCCTTTGAGCTGACAGCACAGACTGAAACCATGAGCTCACATAAACCTCTCCTCCTGTAAATCGTGTGTGTGGACATTTTATCCCAGCAGCAGGAAAGTGACTAACACGATGTTCTCGCTCTTCTAAACTGTGATGTAGTGGATTGGAATCTTAAGGCTCCTCTCTGACATCCTAGCATCAAAGGGTAGAGTATACATGCTGGTAGGGCAATAAAAATATTGGGGATCTTGACGAACCATTGAATATGCTATACAATAAGCTATATGTTTTTGCTTTTGTTTTTTAAAGACAGTCTCACTGTGCAGTTCCAGCTGACTCTGAACTCACTATGTAGCTGAGGCTGGCCTCAAACTTGCATCTATTGTCCTGCCTCTGCCTCCTCAGTTCTGGGATTACAGGCATGCACCACTGCACCTAGCTATCTCTTTACATATGATAAGCTATAATACAATAGTAAGATCTCAGAATTGGAGCAAAACATCTAATTTTGAATTTTATTTGTATGCCTTTGAGAAAATCCCATGTCCGTGTCTCAATTTCCTTGTGTATAAAAATGAGGTTATCAAAAATCATAAGGTATCAGAGAATAGCACAACAAAGTCTCAGTGGGAGCCGGTTGGGGTGGTGTATTCCTGCAATCCCAGCTATATGAGAGTCTGAGACAGGAGGATCCCAAATTTAAGCCCAGCCTGTGCAATATGGCAAGAACGTGTCTCGAAAATTTAAGAACGTTGGGGATGTAGCACAATGTGAAGGCCCTGGATTCAGTGCCCCACACTGAAACACACACACCACACACACACACACACACACACACACACACAGACACACAAGATACTCCTCACCTCTACAAGGATGGATGAAATCAAATACACAATAACAGCAAGTGCTAATAATGCTGCTGCTGCTGGGAATGTAAAATGGAGCAACCACTGTGGAAAACAACTTCCTGAAAAATAAACATGGAATTAATATATGAGCCAACTATTCTACTCCTCAGCACATGTCCAAAAACTAAGAAAATTGAAAGCACGTGTCCAAAAACTTGCACATGAATGCTTCTACCAACATTATTCATAATAACAAAAACATTTATTAATTGATAATAGGTTAAATAAAATGTGGTATATCTGTACAGTAGAATATTATTCAGCCATGAAAATGAATGCAGTATCAGTATATGCCATAACATGCATGGACCTTGACAATATTAGATTTAACATTATGCCAGGTGAAAGAAGCCAGGCACAAAATGTCACATATTGGTTGCCATGGGATGGAGCGGAAGAGTTTGAGGGAAAATGGAGAGTGACTAATAGGAACTGAGATGTCCTTTGGGTTCGATGAAAATATTCTCAAATTGATCGTGGCAATGTTACAATAGGCCAGGCTCTTGCAGACAATGAGGAAAGAGTTGCAAAGTGTACACCGAGTAGCAAGCAGATACATTTATTGAAGATCATGAGAAGCTGTATTCAGGGCAAGTCTGTGCCAACAAAAGATATGGCACAGACCAAAAGGTACTGGGGTGACAGAAAAGTACTGCACACAGGTCAAAGCTCACCAAAGCAGCAACAGTGCAAAAACGCATGGAGAAATCAGGCTTTCAGAATTTATAGGGCCTCCCACTGAATTCCTGGGTATGATTGACAAGAATGCTTGACAGGATGCTGAGTCATCTTAGGGGCTATCAACACACATTTGTCCCAGAGTACACTCTGATCTTAATTATACTTATGACATGTAGTACATATTTATGAGCCTATAATGAAGTGGAAGCAGGGTAGAGCTGACCAGAAGGTCAAGCCAGGAGCCCCAACCTGCAAATTCTCTCACCTACAGCATCAAAGATCTTCTGGGTTTTAGGACAATGGAAGCAGGAAGTAGGGTACCGTTTAGAATACAATGGAGAGGAAGGCGCGACTCCTTCAGCTCCACTGTTTTCAACTGTACTAGTAATGGTTGCCCAATTCCATGAGTATATTGGAGCACAATGAGTTGGACACTTTAAGTGGGTGGATTGGCTAGTAGATGAATTACTTGCTAATAAAGCTGTTATTAATGAAGGAGTAGGCTGGGAGAGGAAGTTAGAGTGTGACAACAGAAGACACACTTGTCACAGGAGGGCACTGAGTCTGTACCACTGTGCATGGGCAGCCATCAGTCTTTTCTTTTTCTCTCTCTTTCACTTGTTTGTTTTGAGGCAGGGTCTCTCTGTGCCATCCAAGTTGGCCTCGAACGCACTTTGTAGCCCAGGCTGGCCTCGAACTTCCTCCTGCTTCAGCCTCCCAATTGCTGGGATTACAGGTGGTGTGCACCACCACATCTGGTAGCCATCAGTATTTTCAAGGAGTGGGGGTCACACAGTGAGATTCTACTTTCTGGAAAACCACTGTTTTAGTGACATGGAGGATCAGTGGGAGTGAGGAGAAACTAAAGCAGAGACAGCAATGAGAACCTCCCCTGTTTCGGGGGAAGATTTTTCTAAAGTTGCTAGCTGTGTTTGTTCTCACGCTACCCCTCCCATCCAGGAGGTAAAGTCTCATCCCTGCAGTGGTCCACACAGGTGTGTGCTACAGGGCCACCTCCTTGCCAACACTTGCTAGTGTCTGCTTGATGACAGCCA
>PVJX010011985.1:0-51828 GCA_004027295.1 Dolichotis patagonum | reverse complement strand
TAGTACAGTTTCAAGTCAGGAATTGAGATTTCTCCTGCCTTGCCTTTATTGCCCAGATTTGCCTTTGCTATTCTAGGTTTCTTCTGGTTCCAAATGAATTTTAGGAGTGTTTTCTCTAGATTTGTGAGGTATGTCAATGGTATTTTGATTGGGATTGCATTAAATCTGTATAACAGTTTTGGGAGTATGGCCATTTTCACGATGTTGATTCTTCCTAGCCAAGAGCATGGAACATCTTTCCATTTTCTAATATCCTCTTTAATCTCCTTTTTTAGTGTGGTATAATTTTCAGTATATAGGTCTTTTACATTTTTAGTTAGGTTGATTCCTAAGTATTTCATTTTTTTAGATGTTATTGTGAAGGGTGATATTTCCATAATTTCTCTCTCAGTGAGTTTCCTATTTGTGTACAGGAATGCGATTGTTTTTTGATCACTGACTTTGTATCCAGATACACTGCTGAATTTGTTTGTTACCTCTAGTAGTCTTTTAATGGAGTTTTTTGGGTGTTCTATATAGATTAGCATGTCATCTGCAAATAGTGACAATTTAACTTCTTACTTTCCTATCTTAAATCTTTTTATTTTTCTCTCGTGTCTGATATCCCTGGCTAGTGTGTCCAGAACTATATTGAATAGGAGTGGTGATAGTGGACATCCTTGTCGTGTTCCAGATTTTAAAGTGAAAGCTTTTAGTTTTTGCCCATTTAGTATCATATTGGCTATTAGTTTCTCATTGATGGCCTTTTTAAGATTGAGGTAGTCACCATGTATAATGAGTTTCTGAAGGATTTTTATCACAAACAAGTGTTGGACCTTATCAAAAGCTTTTTCTGCATCTATTGAGATGACCATGTGGCTTTTGTTTTTGGTTCTGTTGATGTGGTGTATTACGTTTATTGATTTGCGTATGTTAAACCATCCCTGCATTCCTGGAATGAACCCCACTTGGTCATGATGTATAATCTTCTTGATGATTTGCTGCATTCTATTTGCTAGTATTTTATTGAGAATCTTTGCGTCTATGTTCATTAGTGAGATTGGCCTATAGTTCTCCTTTTTGGTTGGGTCTTTCTCTGGTCTTGGTATCAGAGTAATACTTGGCTCTAGGAATGAATTAGGGAGGATTGTTTCCTTTTCAATTTCATTGAAGAGTTTAAGGAGTATTGGCATCAAATCTTCTGTAAATTTCTTATAGAATTCAGTTGTGAATCCATCAGGACCTGGGCTTTTCTTTGTTGGTAAGTTTTTAATTATGTTTTCAATTTCAATAGCTGATCTTGGGTTATTCAAAATTTCTATATTTTTTGGTTGAGCTTTGGTAGTTCATATGTTTCTAAAAATCTGTCCATTTCCTCTGTGTTTTCCTCTATGTGAGTAGAGATTTTCAAGTAGGTGTTCATCATCTTTTGAATTTCCATGGGATCTGTAGTAATTTCCCCCTTTTTAGTCCTTATTGCATGGATTTGGGTTTTTTCTTTCTTTTTCTTGATAAGGTTAGCGAGAGGCTTGTCAACTTTATTTATTCTCTCAAAAAACCAGCTTTTTGATTCATTAATTCTTTGTATTTTTTTGTTTCAATTGCATTGATTTCTGCTCTAATCTTTACAATTTCCTCTCTTCTATGAGCTTTAGATTTAACTTGCTCTTCTTTTTCTAGAAGCTTGAGATGAAGCATTAGGTTGTTTATTTGTATTCATTTGGTTTTCTTGATATGACAATTTATTGCTATATATTTCCTTCATAAGATCACTTTCATTGCATCCCACAGATTACAGTATGTTATTTCCACATTTTCATTGAATTGAAGGTATTGCTTTATTTCTTCTTTAATTTCATCTGTAGTCCACTGGTTGTTCAGAAGGTTGTTATTTAATTTCCATGTATTTATGCAGGTTTTGCAATTTCTTTTGCCATTAATTTCCAGTGTCAGTGCGCTATGGTCAGATAGTATGCATGGGACAATTTCAATACCTTTGCATTTACCTAAGAATGTTTTATGGGATAATATATGGTCTATTTTGGAGAATGTCTCATGGGCAGCTGATAAGAATGTGTATTCTGATGTGGTTGGGTGGAACACTCTGTAAACATCTACTAAGTCCAATTGCTCGCAGGTATGATTCAGTTCTATTATTTCTTTGCTGATTTTTTGTGTAGTTGATCTATTTCTTTGTGACAGTGGGCTGTTAAGTTCACCTGTAATAATTGTGTTCTTGTGTATTTGGTTTTTCATGTCCTTTAGTATTTGTCTTATGTAGTTGGGTGCTCCTGTGTTTGGTGCATATATATTTATAATTGTTAGTTCTTCCTCTTGAATTTTTCCACATACGAGTATATAGTAACCTTCTTTGTCTCTTTTAATTATTTTAGGTTTAAAGTTCACATTGTTTGCAAATAGAATAGTTACCCCTGCTTTTTTCTGGGTTCCGGTTGCATGGAATACTGTTTTCCATCCTTTGACTTTTAATCTATGAGTTTCTTTTTGAGTCAGATGCATTTCTTTTTTACAGCATATTGTGGGATCCTGCTTCTTGATCCATTCTGTCAACCTGTTTCTTTTGATATGTGAATTGAGCCCATTTACTTTTATAGATATCACCGATATATACTGGCTTGACCTTGCCATGTTATGTTACTGTTGTTAGTTTCCTGCTTTTCTCCCTTGTTTACTTTCTTGGCCAGCCTGGTGTTTTCTTTCTGTTGTTGTTCTGAAGATTGTGGTCATTTTTATCTCTATCTAGGTTGTCTTTCAGCACTCTTTCTAAGGTTGGTTTTCTAAGGTTTGTTGGTGGATATGACATGGAAGTATCTTGTTTCTCCATTAAATTTGAAAGACAATTTTTCCGGGTATGTCAGTCTGGGTTGAAAATTGTTTTCTTTTAGGGCTTGAAATACTTCACTCAAAGCTCGTCTTAACCTGAAGGTTTGTGCTGAGAAGTCTGCTGTGATTCTAATAGGCTTTCCTTGATAGGTGAGTTGTGTCTTCTCTCTAACAGCTTTTAGTATTCTGTTTTTATGCTGTATGTCTGAGATCTTAATTATTATATGTCTGGGTGTATGTTTATGTTGGTTATGACTGTGTGGCATTCTATATGCTTCACTTACTTGTATATCCAATTTTTCCCCTATGTTTTGGAAATTTTCTGCCATACTTCTCTGAACAGCTTAGTTATATCCTTTGCATTGGGTCCTGCCTCCTCACTGATGCCTATTAATCTAACTTTGCTTCTCCTGGCATCATCTTGAAGCTGCTGGATTGTCATTTCATGCTGCCTTGTTGTTTTTATAAGTTCTACACTTTCAAGATCACTATCTGCGATCCTGTTCTCAAGGTCCGAAATTCTATCCTCAGCTTCATTTAAATGGCTTTGCAGGCTTTCAATGCAGTTTTTTGTTTCTTGCGTATCTCTTTCAATTTGTTTCATAGATTCTGCTTGTTTTCTGCATTGTTCATTCAAAGTTTCAATCAATTTCCCATGGTCCTGTAGTTTCTTATCTATTTCTTCTCTAGCTATGTTGAGCAGCTCATTTACTAATGTTGTTACTTTCATTTTTACATAAGATATTATTTCTAATTTGAGTTCCTCTATAGCCTCATGGATTTGTTTCTTTACTTCATTTGCTATCTATTCAGAGATTTCTGGTGTATGAAATTTAGGGTCCTTTATTTCATTATCACTTGCACTTGCCCCTGATTGACTAGATGTTTGGGATTGCATTTTGCCTTTTTGTTTAGTCATTTTCACCTTTTGGGCGAATTTCTAGTCTTTCTATTCCAACAGTCACAACTTTCTGTAGTGTGTATTTCAGGGTTCTACTGTGTGGTTGATGATTGTCAATTTCTGGGTACCACTATGAAGAGGAGATCTAGTCTCCTGAATTCCTCCTACTGTGCCTGTTGGGTGAGTCCTATATTCTTTCTGGGCTAATTAGCCCAGAAGTATTGATGTAGGGCAACTCTTAGTTCCTGCTGTTGTTATATCTTCAGGTAGTTGCAGGTCACCAGGTCTCTCTGGCTATAGTGTTTGTGTCAGCTGAGGCCCTACTGTGTCACTGGGGGTCTCATAAGTTTTTTTAATTTCCTCTAAGAAGGGGCGGGTGATACTGGCACACTCCTCAACCTGTCTGATGTTCTCTGTGTGGGGCAGGGGGTTACCCACTCTCTTGCCAAGTTAGCCAAGGTCTTACACTTGGAGAGAGTTTCACTTCCTCTCCTATTTACCCACTACAGACCTCTATTTTATGGGAAACTCACCACACTGACTGAAGCCTGATGAGGTCTTCTTTTTGGGTGAGGGATTCCTGAGCCTCTCATCAAGCTAGCATGGTAGTCCGCTGTAGTCCAATGTTCCTGGTAGAAGGGTGGGTCCAGCCGATGTGGTCCCAGGCAGCTCAGGCCTGTGGCAGGCTTCCTAGATGTTCCTGGAGGGGGGGGGGTGGCCCAGCAGCGACAGTCCCAGGCACCTCAGGCCTTCTGCCACTGGTCCCTGCAATGTTCCTTGTGGGCAAAGGGCAGGCCTAGCACTCCCGAGCAGCCTCGGCTCTCAGCAGGTTCGCGATGTTTCCAGTCCTGAATAGCCCAGGCTAAGCTGCAGGTCTCCACGAAGTTCCCTGTGGGCAAAGGGCAGGCCTAGCAGTCCCAAACAGCCCAGGCCGAGCTACCAGTCTCCGTGGGGTTCCCTGTGGGCGAAGGGCAGGCCTACCAGTCCCAAACAGCCCAGATGGAGCTGCTGGTTTCCCCTTCCATTTTCTAATACCCTCTTCAATCTCCTTTTTCAGCATAGCACAATTTTCATTATATAGGTCTTTTACATTCTTAGGTTGATTCCTAAGTGTTTCATTTTTTTAGATGCTATTGTGAAAGTGCTATTTCCATAATTTCTCTCTTGGTGAGTTTCTTGTTTGTGCATAGGAATGCTATTGATTTTTGTGTGTTGACTTGGTATCCAGCTATTACCTCTAATAGTCTTTTAATGGAGTTTTTTGGGTCTCCTCTATAGAGTATCATGTCATCTGCAAATAGTGACAATTTAACTTCTTCCTTTCCTATCTTAATTCTTTTTATTTTTCTCTCATGTCTGATTGCCCTGGCTAGTGTTTCCAGAACTATATTGAATAGGAGTGGTGATAGTGGACATCCTTGTCGTGTTCCAGATTTTAAAGTGAAAGCTTTTAGTTTTTGCCCATTTAGTATAATATTGGCTGTTAGTTTCTCATTGATGGCCTTTTTAAGATTGAGGTAGTCACCGTGTATAATGAGTTTCTGAAGGATTTTTATCACGAACAAGTGTTGGACCTTATCAAAAGCTTTTTCTGCATCTATTGAGATGACCATGTGGTTTTTGTTTTTGGTTCTATTGATGTGGTGTATTAAATGTATTGATTTGTGTATGTTAAACTATCCCTGCATTCCTGGAATGAATCCAACTTGGTCATGATGTATAATCTTCTTGATGATTTGCTGCATTCTATTTGCTAGTATTTTATTGAGAATCTTTGCGTCTATGTTCATTAGTGAGATTGGCCTATAGTTCTCCTTTTTGGTTGGGTCTTTCTCTGGTCTTGGTATCAGAGTAACTTGGCTATAGGAATGAATTAGGGAGGATTGTTTCCTTTTCAATTTCATTGAAGAGTTTAAGGAGTATTGGCATCAAATCTTCTGTAAATTTCTTATAGAATTCAGCTGAATCCATCAGGACCTGGGCTTTTCTTTGTTGGTAAGCTTTTTATTACTTTTTCCATTTCAATTTCTGATATTGAGTTATTCAAAATTTCTATATCTTTTTGGTTGAGCTTTGGTAGTTCATATGTTTCTAGAAATCTGTTCATTTCCTCTATGTTTTCTACTGTATATGACTAGAGATTTTCAAAGTAGGTATTCATGATCTTTTGAATTTCCATGAGATCTGTAGTAATTTCACTCTTTTCAATACTTATTGTGTGAATTTGGGTTTTTTCTTTCTTTTTCTTGATAAGGTTAGCTAGAGGTTTATCAATTTTGTTTATTCTCTAAAAAAACAGCTTTTTCATTCATTAATTCTTTGTATTTTTTTGTTTCAATTGCATTGATTTGTGCTCTAATCTTTTAAACTTCCTCTCTTCTATGAGCTTTAGGTTTAACTTGCTCTTCTTTTTCTAGAAGCTTGAGATAAAGCATTAGGTTGTTTATTTGTGTTCATTTGGTTTTCTTGATATGACAGTTTATTGCTATATATTTCCTTCGTAAGATCACTTTCATTGCATCCCACAGATTACAGTATGTTATTTCCACATTTTCATTGAATTAAAGGTATTGCTTTCTTCTTCAATTTCATCTGAGGCCACTGGTTGTTCAGAAGGTTGTTATTTAAGTTCCATGTATTTATGCAGGTTTTGAAATTTCTTTTGCCATTAATTTCCAGTTTCTGACTATGGTCAGATAGTATGCATGAAACAATTTCAATACCTTTGCATTTACTTAAGAATGTTTTATGGGATAATATATGGTCTATTTTGGAGAATGTCCCATGGGCAGCTGAGAAGAATGTGTATTCTGATGTGGTTGGATGGAACACTCTGTAAACATCTACTAAGTCCAATTGCTCTCAGGTATGATTCATTTCTATTATTTGTTTCCTGACTTTTTGTCTAATTGATCTACCTCTTTGTGACAATAGGGTGTTATGGTCTCCTGTTATAATTGTGTTCTTTTTTTTAATTTTAAAGTGGGTAGAATTAAGCACAACAAAACAGAATGAAACAGGACATAAGAAAGCATAAATTTCAAAGCTAGACAAGCAGAGATCTTCACTATCTATCATACTGTCTCTTGTTTTCTTCCAAATTGTTGTCCATATCTTCACATACAGAGAATTCATACAAAACAACATAGTCAACCTCTCAAAAGTTGTCTAGATCACTGGTTCCCACTTGCTAATGGGGGGTGGAGGCGGCACATGAGATGTTTGATTCTCAGCCTGTGAGCTGGTAGGCTCACAGCCGCTCACCAGGGAGGGGAGTAGTTGCTTTGTTTCCTGGCACTCCAGGTCCCAGCATGGCATGGGTCCTGGGAGACACCAGTGTCTCCCTCTCCAGGCCACCAAACGTGTTCTTGTGCATTTGGTTTTTCATGTCTATTGGTATTCATCTTATATAGTTGGGTGCTCCTGTATTTGGTGCATATATATTTATAATTGTTAGTTCTTCCTCTTGAATTTTTCCACTAACGAGTATGTAGTGACCTTCTATATCTCTTTTAATCATTTTAGGTTTGAAGTTCACATTGTCTGCAAATAGAATAGTTATCCCTGCATTTTTTTTGGTTCCTGTTGCATGGAATACTGTTTTCCATTCTTTGACTTTTAGTATATGAGTTTTCTTTTGATCATATGTGTTTCTTGTATACAGCATATTGTGGAATCATGTTTCTTAATCCACTCTGTCAACCTATTTCTTTTGATAGTTGAATTGAGGTCATTTACATTTATGGATATCACTGATATGTATTGGCTTGACTGTGCTCTGTTATGTTCCAGTTGTTTGCTTTCTGCTTTTCTCCCTTGTTTAATTGTTTGTCCTACTTGATGGTTTCTTTCTGTTATTGTTCTAGAAATTGTGTTCATTTTTATCTCTATCTAGTATGTCTTTCAATAGTCTTTATAGGGTTGGTTTGGTAGACATGAATTTCTTCATTTGTTCTTTGTCATGGAAGTATCTTGTTTCTCCATTAAATTTGAATGAAAGTTTTGCTGGGTACATCAGTCTGGGTTGAAATATATTTTCTTTTAGGGCTTGAAATACCTCACTTCAAGCTTATCTTTACTTGAGGGTTTGTGCTGCAAAGTCTGCTGTGATTCTAATGGGTTTTCCTTGATACTTGAGTTGTGTCTTTTCTCTAGCAGCTTTTAGTATTCTGTTTTTATGTTGTATGTCTGGGATTCTAGCTATTATATGTCTGGGTGTAGATTTATGTTGGTTGTGACTGTTTGGCATTCCATATGCCTCACTTATCTGCATATTGGATTTTTCCCACATGTTTGGGAAATTTTTTTCTGTCCTTCTTCTGTTTCTCTAAATAGTTTACCTGTGTCATTTGTGTTGATCTCTGCATCTTCATTGATGCCTATTAATATGTTATTTCTCTTGGCATCATCCTGAAGCTGCTGTACTGTCATTTCATGTTGCTTTGTTGTTTTCATAAGTCCTACTCTTTCATGGTCGCTTCCTGTGATTCTGTCCTCAAGGTCCGAAATTCTATCCTCAGCTTCATATAAATGGTTTTGCCAGCTTTCAGTAGAAGTTTTTGTTTCTTGGCTGTCTCTTTGTGTTTGTTTCATAGATTCTGCTTGTTTTCTATATTGTTCATTCATGGTTTCAGTCAGTTTCCCATGTTCCTGTATTTTTTTTTTTATCTATTTCTTCTCTGGCTGTGCTGATCAGCTCCTTTACTAAGGTTGTTATTTCTGTATTTATATGAGCAACTATTTCTAATTTGATTTCCTCCATAGCCTCATGAAGTTGTTTCTTTATTTCATGTGCTATCTTTTCAGAGATTTCTGGTGTATGACTTTTAAAGTCCTCTATTTCAGTGTCACCTGTCCTTGCTCCTGATGGGCAAGATGTTTGAGATTGCATTCTGCTTTTCTGTTTTGTCATTTTCTTTGGTCTTTCATTCCCAATAGTCTCAACTATTGGTTGTGTAGATCTTAAGGTCCTACTGTGTGGTTGATGTTTGTCTGAATGCTAAGTACCACAGTGAAGAGGAGGGCCAGTCACCTGAATTCCTCCTGCAGGGCCTGTTTGGTGAGTCCTATATTTTTCCTGGCCTGAGAAGCCTAGGAGTATTGATGTAGGTCAACTTTTAGTTCCTGCTGTTACTTTATCTTCAGGTTATTCCAGGTCACCGAATCTCCTTATCTATAGTGTTTGCATACCCTACTGTGTCCCTATTGTGTGCCTGTGTGTCTCATAAGCACTTTTGATTTCTCCAAGTTGAGGGAGTTCTTATTAGCATATTCTTCACCCTGCTTGATGTTCTCTGTGTCCAGGAAGGAGTCACCCACCCTTTTGCCAGACTCACCAAGGTCTTACAGTTAGTTGGAAGGAGCTTTACTACTGGCCTTATTTACCCACTGTACACCTCTATTTTGGGCATACTCACCACACTGACTGGAGTCTGCTGAGATCCTCTGTTTGGGTGAGGCAGTTACTGAGTCTCCCATCAAGCTAACATGGTTAATCTGATGTAGTCCAAGGTTCTTGGAGAAAGGGTGGGAGCTGAAGATCAATAGCAGTATTAGGTCCAGGAGATAGGGAGTGTCCCAGAGGGGCCATCAGGTGTCCTGGGTCTGGGCATCCACAGGGTGCATGGGAAGCATGGTGCAGCAGCTGGGCCAAGGGGTGGGCCAGTGTCTTGGGTTCAGGCATCCACAGGCACGCGGGAAGTCAAAATTTTAACAAAGATATCAGAGGATTTTGGTAATTGCTTAATCCTGTGACAGGAGCTCTAATGAAGAAGACAAGTTTAATTGGAGGTTACCATTTCACAACCAATGACATTGTAGGTTTTTGTATTTGAAATTTTAACATGCATAGTATTATTTGCCTGTTCACTCATAGATGGTTGATATATAATCTTGTTATGTCTTTGAAGCAAGAATTTGAGCCCCCTCTTCTCTGATGTACTATGTGGGAAGGAATCAATTGCTGAGGAAACATTTGGGCTTCAGGGGAACCATGCTTGCAGTTTAAGAGAAGCAGCTGAACATTCACTTATTCAAGAGCTGGAAAATATAACTGAGGTTCTTCCAATCAGTCATCTTTTCTGTCACAAATAGTTCTTAATAAGGGGCATCACATCACCTACCATGGACTTCACAGCTCAAGCAGACTTTTATGCTACCTTGCATATGTTGCCCTTGACACTAGTGTACTTGGAAGATGAGAGGAGACAAAACAGTGTAGACTTTCTTTCCCCACAAGAGTTCTACATAGCAAGAGAATAGCAATAGAGCAGAGGCACAAAGAGAACCAGGTTAAAGTATTACATATATAAAAGTTACAACAGTTGATCTCGAGGAAGAAGAGGGTAGGACTGGGATTATGGAGGACTGAGAAAGAGGAGGGCACTAGAGAGAAGCTGATAAGTACCAAATTATACTTAACGGAACAAATTCTAGTGTTGCATAATACAGTAAGGTGATAGGGATTATAACAACCTATTTTGTATTTCATGAGGAACTAGAAGAAAGAAGATTGAAGACTCCAAACACAGAAATAAGGAGATACAAATGTTAATTATCCTGATTTGATGGTTACTCATTATACACAGGTTTCTCATTAATGGAATACACACTGTCAATACTATATGAATGATTATTATGTCAATTAAAAGGGAAAAAATATAAAAGAAAACAAGATCCACACTGCACACACAAGGAAGTCATACTCATGATAACCAAAATCTTTTTGTTTTTGTAATCCACAGGCTTATTTTCAAGGGGGAAATATCAGAGGACTAACTGGGTTCAGGGAAGCCTAAGGCATGGTAGCTGTACCAGGTATTTAGTCAGCTTGAGTTCATGTATTTTCCAAGCTTATATGTAATTTAATAATCTGGGGGTAATTTCTATTGTAAGCAGTGTTGTCTAGCAGTGCAGTTGGCCTTCAGAAAGTGAAGATTATCAGATTAAATTTATGCAACAGGACACTCATCTAGGAAGTGGAAGACCCAGTGTTATAGGGGATGGAGCGGGGAGCCAAGGGCCTGAATCTGGGCCCTGATCCTTTGGGTTTGTTCATCTGTGAACTCCCAAGGGTCTGAGAGAAGCCTATAGAAGTGGGGGAAAAAAAACCCAGTTTTTTCACAGTTTGAAAGGCCAAACTGAAAGGGCTGCTACCTAGAGTCTTTCTTCCTCAGTGCACAGCAGCAAAACACTTTAATTTATAGGAAGGGTAGAACAAAAGCCAGAAAATGCACACATGCTGATTTCACCAGCCTTGGCCCACCAGAAGGCCCAGGAAATGGAAATCTGGTTCTATTAAAGCCTCGTTGGTGCCCAGGCTGGTGAGGGCAGTGTGCCCTCATGGAATGAGGAAGCTGGAAAGACAGCTTAAATCAGAAACTTTTTCTAATTGTTAAAGCTCCCTTTTAACCTCTTGGAGTGATGAACACACATCTTAGTCAGAGAACAGAGGAAGATGAAACGAGATGTCCTGGCTCAGTCCAACAGGTAGAACAAAGAAGGGTGACTTCCTGCTTACTCAGACTTGGGGCTCTTAAAGGATTTGGCAATAGTCACTCATTGTTGGGGAGGGCAATTCACTGAGTTCAGAGACATATACAGAAATATTGTTTAGACTGGGCACCCCATGGCCCATGAGGTTGACAGAAAAAATTGGTCATGTATGTAAAAGAGAACATGTGTGTAAAACTTCTGGCTGTGGTGTCCCTGCTCATGGTTGTTGTGTGGTGGCTGCCTGGCCCAGCCACTTTTCATCCATCGTGTTTACTAATCAGTGCTGAAACTGTTCTTTTGATGAGATAGAACAAGAACGCAATTTTATTTTAGTCTTCTTTACTCCTTTCAATTTCATTCAGTGGGAATAATTTCCTGCACCTTGCAGAAAATGTGGGGGATACTGAATTCTTGATTGTAAGTAAAAACTTTCCCTGGCTCAAGCTTTTTGACAGCTGACTGAGTGCAGTTACACAGGGAGCGTACCGACAGCCTCTGCCCCCTTTCCATACTTACCTGTTTTCTGTCTGTGCCCGCTAACAATGTTTTCTGAGTCCCCTGAGCTTAGAACTTGATGGAGGTGGGGTGAAGATCTAAGGGGAAGCAGGACAGTTTTTTTATTTTCTTCAGGAGTACACAGAACCTACCCTCATCTTCCTTGAGTTTGGTTAATGTTTATGTGATTTTTTTTCTACTGTGGGACTCATTTGTGGGTGTTTTTCAGATCATTTAGCCCCTGGAGACCTCTTGTTTAGAGCTTCCTAGACAAGGGAAGTCGCTCCCCTATGGCACCTTGTCTTATATAGCTGCTGCTTCATCTCCTGAGAATTAATTCTGCCATTGGTATCTAGTGACTTGCTGCTGAGGACACTTCATAGGTCCAGCCTATTCTCTTGGACAAGACCTAAAATGACTCCACTCTAGTGCTCCCAGAAGACTTTCTAAGATTTTTTCTTCTAATGCATCTAAGAGGACAGGATAATTACCAAACTGCCTCCTCACCTTTGCTCAGCCACCAGGGCTGGCTGGTTTTTGACCTTGGATTTCTCAAGTGTGAATCAGGCAATTCAGTATCTCTCCCACTTTGACATGGCAGTTATGAGGTTTTTTTAGTAGTCCCGCTGAGGCTTTTTCACTAGATTCAGGGCAATGAAAGATACACCCTTCTGTGCTTTTTGGGAAACTTGGGGTCCACAGTATCCCAGAAGCTCTATCAAAAAAAGTTAATAAAATAATTGTCTTGACCTTTTACATCCTCAATGTACTGTATAGCACAAGTGGCCTGTTTTTAAAAACTGATTTCATCAAGGTTTCCTAATATATTTTTTTAAGAAACAATATTGTCTTGGTTACTTTTCTCTTGTTGCTGAGACAAAATACCTGATGCCCAGATTAGAGAGGGAAAGGTTTATTTAGCTCACAGTTTGTGGAGGATCCAGTCCATAATCAGTTGGCTCCAAAGCAGGTTGGCGTGACTGAGGGGCAATTGTTCATAGCAGTGAAAGACAGCAAAAGTGACAAAAGCAAAAGCAAAGAGCAACCCTCTTTTCCCCCTTATATTGTATGTAGGCTACTTATCCTCGGGTGGGTATAGCACTTTCACCATCTCTGTGCCATCCTCTTGCATAGAACAGGAAGTCTACAAAGTAAGGACTCTGACTCCCCCCCCCCCCGGGTCACTTAGTTAAACTTTTAAACTTCTCAATGGACACAATGAATAATATCCTACAGAGGAAAGAGCATGTTGTCTATACCCTAGAATATAGTACTGCTAAGTTACTTACTTAAGCTTTTAGACTTCTCAAGTTGGCACAATGTACCAACCATTAAAAAATACAATAAAATGTATCATTTTAAATGTAAAGTTCAGTGAATGATAAAAAATGGCCCTATCATAATCATTGGAATATTTTCATCACCTCCAAGAAAGTTCCCTGTACCTCTGTGCAGTTAGTTCACCTCCCACCCTAGGGCTAAATAATTTCTCATCTATTTCTCCCATTATAAATTAGGTTTTTCTGGAATTTTACATATCTGAAATCATACAGTATATAGCCTTGTATACCTGACATCTTTTGCTCACCATGATATTCTTGATGGTTAACAATGTTCTTTGTGCTTTAATAGCTCTTTGCTCTTTTTTTGGCAGAATAGGTTTTTATTGTGTGATTGTGCAGTAAAATGAATTTATTTAATCATATATTGTTTATGGTTATATAGGTTGTTTCTAGTTTTTAATTATTACAAATTCAGTTGCTATGGCACGGTCTGGAGATATGGTTATCTCTATGGTACACTTTTGCATTTATCTTTGCTCTAAGATTTTATTTTTGTTTAAACTTGTGCATTTTTTATATTACCAAAGAAAAACTTTACTTAAGAGTTGTCATTTAAGAAATTTGTCTTGCTTACTGCTCTACTATCATGTTTCATAGCCGCTTGCAGGTCATACAAGTATGTCAGTTACCTCGGTGATGTTGGGCCATTTGTAGTGAACAGGTTCTTTAGGATCTTGTGTGAGGTTCCAGGGTGTGTACCTCTCTGTCTTTGTGAGGAGCTTTGGTATTAGTCCTTCACATGCCCATATAACAACTAGTTAATAAAGACAAACCACCAATACACTCATTTCAAGATACCTACCTGAGTGTCATCAATCTGCATTTGTGTTTGCTTGGCCATGGATCTAGGCTCTGATTCTTATTAATCTTACTCATGCCATCCTAGACTTAATTCCTCTTCAAGGATTTAGCGTACATATAGTCACCTCAGGGAGGTCATTGCCCGTTGGCTCTGTCTAAAGTCTAATTCCCAGTTAGTCCCTAACGAGGTAGAAGTTTAGATGTAGATGCTTCAATTCATAAAAGTTTGTAAAAAAAAACTAGGTATGTTTTGCATAATGGAGAAAAGACTAACTATAAGTAAGATGGCTGTCTTCCAATATTTGAATGCCTTTTGAAAATAATAAATCGCTTACTTTTCTAGGAACTGGGTTAGGCTTCAAGATATATGAGGATGGTTGAGCTGAAGATTTGAGAATTGCATTTTGTCACTTTTGTGTAGTCAAACACATTCAGAAGTTGAAAGAAAGTGAACTAACCTTTTTGGAGGTATTTTAAGGTTAGCTGTTTGGGTACTAGAAAAGTGCTGGGATTAAGAATCCTTTAAAGTTCCTTCTACTTCTGAGAATTTGTGATTATGAAACATATTTTTGAGGGCCTGCATATGGAAATTTGCTCAAACATATGTGAGTAATATAATCTCTAAGTCCTATAATTGAATGGTAAAACACTAGTAGAATTTGTTTAGAGAACCAAGCCCTTGAGATCCAAAGTGGCTATGGATAAATGCTTTCTCATTAAAGTGATGAGATGGATAGCCCAAAAAAAACCAAGTGAATAAAGTTAGAATAAAAATAAACAGATTTCTCACTGCAGATCTGCACAATCTCTTCTTCTAATTTTTATTTTATTTTGTTAAATGAAGATCATGCTTTTTATTAAAATTCAAAGTGGAGTTTCTGTTAGTAGATGACCTATAAAATTTTTATAGCAACAATGAAAATAAATTTTATCTTTTTACTAAATGAGCTCCAGGCTAGTCAGATTCTAGGGAAATGCTGTAATAACTTTGACTTGGTAATCAAGAGTCAGTGACTGAATAAAATAGATGAAAAACAGGATATTTTTGCTTCCCTATATGTTTGGATCAGTTTTTTTGGAAACTTCATTAACCAATTTTACACTGTTAGTCACTTGACAGAGAGTTAGTATACAAATGCTTTTTTAAACAGCACAATGCAGCTTAGTAATATGCTCTTAAAATTGCCTTCCAAGATACATGTTGTACTGTATTAATTTTAGAAAATCAATAGCAATAATACTGTTTTGTGATTATCAGTGACATTTATTTTCCAGTTAAGCCAATTGTGCTTTCTGTTCTAAAAGCTTCTTTGTGACTATTTTTTCTCCTCTTTTTTTCTATGATAATTTCTTCCTAATCAGCTGAGTTTGGAATTTCATAGTTTGTATATGCCTCAGCACAATTTTGTAGGCATGGCTAATTAATAAAATAGTAATTGGGCTTCATAATTCTGATACTTTACAAGAGGGTGAATTTCATTTCATTGGTAGTATATCTTCAAGCATGGTACATAATGAGTCCTGCCAAGCAGTGAGTTAGAATTGAGTAATGGTCAAGAGATCAACCTTTGGACCATGTAGACTGAAGGTGGACAGATACCCTGGGCAAGCACACTGGAGTAGCAGGATTTACTGTCAGCAGACAAAGATAGACACTCACTCTGAGCACTGGGGACAGTGCTGTTAAGGTAGTTTGAAAGCTGCTCCTGGACTTTATCTAATTGGTTAAAGTGTAGCAGCAGTGGAAGTGTGTGTTCATGATAACTGTACACATATAAGTATTAATGTTGGATTAATGTTGGATGAAAACATGTTAGATTTATATTGCCAACTTAAAAAACATATTATATAATAACATGTAGTCATAAACAGTGATACAGACTTCTACTTTAGAGTTGTTTTTGGTACCAGCTTAATCACTTTTTCCATAAGCCCCACAGTAAATGGATAACAAATTATCCATACCAGGTAGAGGTCTCCTCTATGGTGTAAGAAATTCATGTGGACAGAGTTATGTCTTTTCAGTTCCTGGGGAGAAAGAGAAAGAGGAAAGAGAGAAAAGGAGGCAGAAAGAAAAGAAATGGAGAGGAAGAGGAGGGAGTTTTCGTAGAAATTAGACTGGTTCCCAGAGGGTGACTGGAGGATGGCTGCTATGGTTAAACCTAGGCAAGGACATAGGAGAGAGCTCTAATTCCTGTTAGAGTGGAGATCAGGTTTACATGTGCCTTTAAGTAGTCTGAACAGAGATGGCTATGGGTGAGACGAAATCACGCAGTGAAAATAAAAGTTAGGCACCTGACTTGTGCTATTATATCTTCATTCATCATTATTTTAATTATCATGAAATTTTACTACAGGAATAATTTTGCATTATATACTTGTTATTTAATGCCTAGCATGTGTTGAAAATAGAACTAAATATAGTCAAGCGTTGTTTTCTTTGATTCTTAGGTGATTCACCCATTTGGTAGCAAAATGTTTTTGTGATTGTTTTAATGATAAAGAGTTAGGTTTGGTTAGTACAGTGCTTGTTGCAGTGTGTGTATGCATTGTTATAGTCTTAGTAGAAATACATGAAATGTAATGAAAAAGGAAGGAAAAAGGAAAGCACTTTTGAGTTTTACAAAAGCATTTGCTCTTCATTTGGAGATTAATAAATGTACTCTAGTTCAAAAGCTGGAATCATATATTTTGTTCAGTGTTTAGTTTAAAAGTCCATATTTTAAAAGGAATTAATCTTCCAATTTTTCATTCTCTAGTACCTGTGAAGCATTTAATCTTTGATGAACAAAATGCCTTTTGATTTTTTCACTGAATGTTAATCCTTCTAAAAATTACAATGGACTTTTTGTTAAGAGTCATCTAACTGGAATTCCTAGCAAGTCATAATTTTGATGGGCTTTAACTATGACAAAAGTATTTTTCTGAGAAGCATGTTACATTTCATGTGATGAGATATTATTTCAGAAATAACTTCATGAAGCTTGGATTAGATGTTTTTAATTATCTTCTGTGTGGGACAGGGTTTATGTCTAATTTATCTGAGAGTGTCTACAGAATCACTGGAAGTAAGAATTTTTTTTATTTTGACAGGCTGTTTAGGGATTTTATCAATGCAAAGAATGCTAATATTAATAAAATTTTCCTGGAAACCTTTCATGCACAAAAGACTGATTTAGTACCAAAAAGTCATAAAAAGAAACTGAGATGTACAATAACTTTATCTAGTCTAATGTTACAATGCATATAAAGGGCATTTGATATAACAAAGGCATGTTCTTTAGTAAACATTTCTATCAACAGGAGGCTAGTTAGAGAATATATTACCCAATATAATATAAAGACATTTTGATCTTATTAACTATCAGATACAGTGTGCTCCAAGGCAACTGTATTAGTCAGCTTTTACTGACTGCTGTGACCAAAATATCTGACAAACACAATTTAAGGTTATTCGGCTCATGTTTTAAGAGGTTTCAGTTCATGCTCTTCTAGCTTCAAGGCAGAAACAACACGGTAGAAGACCACAGCAGAGAAAAGCTGTTCACTTCACAGCATCTCAGAAGCAGAGAGAACAAGAGCCAGAAAGGGAGGAAGTGCCTTTGGGCAGAATATATCCATCAAATGCACACCGCAGTGGTCTCCTCCTTTGGACTGGGGCCCATCTCCTAATAAACCTGCTCAGCTATGTAGTATCTAATGGATTAAGCCATTGATGATGTTGGCACTCTCATGATCCAATGACCTCCTTAGCCCAATCTCCAAACATTGCTGACTTGGGGATCAAGTGTTCGATACCTGAGTCTTTGCACACTTTATGCTAAATCAGGACAGCGGCTCAGTTGGCTGTGTACTAAAATTGCATCCATGTCTGTGGCTGAAGTGGCATTTTAACTTGTGTCATTATCAGCTGAGAGGCAATCCTTACTTCTTTTATGTTTTCCTCTCTTCAATCTTCTTTCAGACTTAGAACTAATTCTGCATTATGCTGTATGAAAGAACATAAAATGATTGGGCTCAGAGATGTTACAAGAAACCCTGAGATTCTAGACCTGTGGTTCTCTAGTAGAGAAATGTCTGTAAAGAGCACTTAAACATATTTGGTTTGAAATAATCTTAACTTGTTCTTGGCTTTTGGTGGGTTATGCTTTTTTTGTTGGTTTGTTTTGGTACTGGGAATTGAACTCAGGACCTTGTACTCAGTAGGAAGGCGCTTATGCCACTGAACTATATCCCCAGTCCCTTGGCTTTAGGTGAGAATCCTGAGAATTTTAGTAGATTTGGTTTGGGGCTAATAGCTAGGAGGAAGGGATGGGGGAGTTGCTCCCAAAATCTGATTCTCAAGGAATGCTAGAATGAATGCCTTTTGTTCTTATGGCTAACGAATCTGAAGGGAGAAGATAAACAATGTTTTTAGGGGAGGCTGAAGTTTTTGTTATTTAGTGTTGATGAGGCATGGGAAAGTTTCAGTGTACATAGCGAATACTAAAGACTGCAGGATGGAAGAGATGCAGCACAACACAATGAGAAGAAAGCTATGTGGTTCCTGCATTGGTTTGATCTTTTAACTAACTATCTAACCATGAAAGTGTACCAGTTCCAAATTCCTTTCTTGTTAAAGTAGACTGGCCTATATCAGCGGTTTGACTGTCCTGTGGGTATTTTTAAAATATGTGGGGATGTTTTTAATTGTAGAAATGCTTGGAAAAGCTCAGATCATATTTCTAAAGTGGAAATCACAAGTGCCCAATGTCTTGAATGGGTAAAGAGTTTTATATCACAAAAAATTATCCTGCCTGAAGCATGGCTTTTGAATGTCCCACTGAATACTCATATAAACAGATAAAAACTGTTTATAATTTTCTGAACCCAGTACGTAAGTGATTTTACATATATAACAGTGTGTTTTCTGTACTGTTCTATGAAATACAGGTAAGAAATTTAACAGATGTTATATTTTACAGGAATCAGTATGTGTACCTTGGAAGAAAATTTTAATTTTAAAATTTTAATTAAAAAATTTTTAATTTAAAAAAAATTTAATTTAAAAAAATTTTAAATTTAAAAATTTTTATTTTTAAATTTTTAAAAGTATTTTAATTTTAAAACATTTTAATTTTTTTCTTTGGGACTTTGAAAGAGTTGCTCACCAGTGGGAAAATGATATTCCAAAAGCATTCTCCTTATGGAATTTGTGCTGCTAATGGTGTTGTGTCAGTTTGCATTTGTAACAGTGGCAGTTTTGGTAACTTCTGAAGAGTTTGAGTGTCTGAATACTTTAGTGTGTGTATGTGTGTGTGTGAAGGGGGGCTTGAAACTACGTCCTTCATGAGCCCTTTAATTTAATTTATTTTTTACTTTGTATTTTTAAATATTTTATTTACTTTTTATGTCAGGCCAAAGTCTCATGAAACTGCTAAACTTCCAAGGCTGGGCTTGAGCTTGTGATATTCCTGCCTCAGCTTCTGAATGCTGGGGTTACGGGCCTGTATCACCATTCTCAGCTTGTGATTTTCTCAGTATAGTTGGATTCAAACATCTTCACTTTAGAATGCATATTATTTTATTTGAAATTAACTTACTAATCATTCTCCTCTTTATTATAGTATATAATTATGCCTACATGTTTGAAATTGTACGCCAGTTGGTTATATTATCTTTGAATTTCAACTGTAAGATAATAAGGGGGACTCTTGCTAAATATTTGTCGTTAAAAGAACTATTAGCTTTGAGGTTAGGAACCACTTGATTACATCATTTTAAAAATCACTCCCATTGCCATCAATCTATGTCCCTAAAAATCTGACTTTAATGCTGTCAAATCATTAGGTGTCTATATTTACTTGTCCCATTCCAATGAGAAGAGGTAATGTCATGAAAAAACAAAAGGAATATTGAGGAAATGACCTGGAAAAGGTGTGGCAGAGGGCACTAGGGGTGAGTTTAACATCTCCTTTTATTATATTTCAAGTGTTGTAAAAACCAGTGGTGGTGGTGAACTTGTTACTTATCACTAAGTAGAATTTAAGAGAAACCAACATAAGTTTATTGAATATATAAATAAGAAAACAAATAGTTATTTCTAGGGCATTTATTGTCTTATCGCATACATAGTCATGCTAAGCCCACAATTTTCTACTTCTTTTTCTTTATCATGTTAAATCGTGGCTGGTGATATAGCACATCTTCTTGTGTGCTTAAGGGCCATTTTATTAGAAATGCTATTCCTAACCTGTTAAACTATTGCTGTAAGTCCTACTACAATTATGGGAAAGATTCTCTGAGATTTAAAATGAAATTTAATATGAAATATTTTATTATAAATTATTTTTGAATTATAAAATTTTCACAGTATAGATAGTCTGAATTAGACAAGGTAGCACTCTCTCATGTTTTGTGTCTCTGTTTAAATGTCATTTTCTGGGAAAGGCCTTCCCTTCCCTTGCAATTTTGTCTAAATTAGCTCTTTCACGACACAATTTTTTAAAAAATTCTTGTTTTGAGTTAATGCTAGACTTGTATGTATTTTGGTCAATATTCACTTATTTTGGGCTTGGTCTTTTTATGTTCTGCAGTGAGGAAATTGTTCAGTTATCCTTACATGAAATTTCCAGATTGCTAAGTGATTGCCTGACTGACTAAACATACAGCAGTTCGTGTTTATCTACTGTTGTCCCTTCTTTTTGTTATTATTTTCTTCATTTTTGAATTAAATTTTGGAATCTTATTGACTCATTCAATGAGTGTTCAATGTTCTGGGTGCTAAAAATAACAGCAGCACACGCTAGAGAAAGGTTTCTGCTCCCATAGTTCCCATTACAGTGACGAGCTTTCTTCGAAATCAAAACCTAAACTTGTTTTCCATAAAGAGCATATGTAAGTATGATTCTTGTCTTGAAAGTACCAGAGTTATTAGTACCAGTATCATAAATGCTGAAACAGACCATTGAAAAGTATCACTCTGTTACTAACTAAAGGTGTAAATAAATACTCCTAAGTACGGAACAATGTAAGTATCACCTGTTTTTGTGAACACACTCTGGTCTGTTCCCAGTGTTGCTTTGGGTGATGGTGTTACTGGATATGAATGATACAAGAGATAAAATACAAAAATATTATCTCCCAACCTGTTAGATGTCTGATAGGCCAACTTTGTGTTCTCTAAAAATCAAAGAATGAATTCTAGGAACAATAGAGGTTGAAAGTACAAAATATTTATTGAGAGGGAGAGACCAGGCTCCTGAGAGGCAGGAGGGGTCCTGAACAGTGAGCCAAAGACCCCACTTTACGGGGAAATTTTATAAAGCAATACCCATGTGGGTGCAGTGTGGGTTACAGCTATGATTAACGA
This sequence comes from Dolichotis patagonum, assembly GCA_004027295.1. NCBI lineage: Eukaryota > Metazoa > Chordata > Mammalia > Rodentia > Caviidae > Dolichotis > Dolichotis patagonum. The sequence goes on along the minus strand of PVJX010011985.1, from coordinate 30,620 downwards.
ATAAGAGCACAAGTATAGTCACTTAGGTGATAATGATTCAGTGGGAAAGGAGTCGTGTTCGAAGGGTGTAGGAAAAGAACATTTTCTAGGAACTGATGGGTCTGGAGGTCTTAGTCACCTGCTGGGGTGCTGATATCTCTCTAGGCTTCATTAGGCCTGGTGTTTGTCCTTCGGGGAAGTATAAGGTCTGATCGTTCCAGCTTTATCTTGAGGTGTGGTCCCCAACATGTGTGTCTCCAGCCATACTTGAAATGTGCTTTACCTTTCTCCTTGCTCTCTCAAGGGCCTATCCCTATCTGACTGCCTACAGTGTTTTTGCCTAGCTTAGCTGTCTCTAATAATGGCGCTGAGGGCTGTGTTCCCCAGGTGTGTCTGTAAGATACTAGGATGGGGGTCATGGGGTTCATAAATTTTGCCAGAGACAAATGAGACAAATTTTGCCTCATGTAGGGCTACGTACATATATATGAGAGAAGGAAGGGAAAAGGGATGGCCCATGTCCCCTTCAAAATCCCAAAGGAATATACAACAATGCTATTGAGATTTGATAGTTCTGTCATAAATACAGGAGATCAGCAAATAAATCATGAAACCATTTTAACTGTATTATGTTTATCTGTCTTGTTTTCTATAATTGTGATATTTTGTGCTAGTTTTATAATTTGAGAGAAAGCCTTTTCTGTGTTTATTAAACATATTTGTATTCCATGACATAGCGTATTCAAATTGTTTGGTTCTTTAGAAGAATATGTTGATATATATGTTATGAATAAATTTATGTCCATTTCCACATTTTGTAATTATCTATGGCTTTCATAATCAATTCCTTAAGTATTCTTTCATTAGTGCAAGCAATCAAATTATAGACTGCACAGGAAAACCAAGGAGTGATCAACTTTTATTATACCACAAAAGTAGTTTGCTTTTCCTTTCGTGAGAAAGTCCATGCAATGCCAGTTCAAATTGAGTCAATAAACCAATTAGAAAGGCAGTAATGAGCAAGTAGCCAGGTGATTATTATTTGGTTCTGAAATTCTGATGTGTTAATGGCTCACAGTGTGGGGGGAAGTTTCTGGAAAAGGAAGGAGGCCTGTATCCTTTGAAAGTCTAACTATAAATTCGTGCTCCGAGCATGCCACGGACTGGGGAAGGGCAGTGAGTGTTAGCTGAGGCTGTTACTTCCATCTGCAGCTGTTGTCCCAGAACTGCTTGCTATTGTATTTAAATAAAGCTTTCTGCATGGAAAGGGTTTTAAATCACTCCTATTTATGTGCTTATGTTTTATCAACAGGAGAGATGTACGATTTTTAAAGGAGCTACGTCACATAACTGACACTACCTCCTGCACCTCTCTTGAGAAGAGCCCTGTGAGATGTGAATGATGTTACAATAGCGAGTAAGGAATTTAGTGGTAAGCCTGGAGGTTCCCACTTCTTTGAGGGGTAGTCATGGATATTTCTGTAGGTAAAATGTGTTCTTCTGCTTGTTATCTGTTTATCTCAGGAACTGTGGCTTTTCCAGTGATATTTCTCTTGGACTGCAGTCTTCAGCACAAGCCAGTGCTAGAATACAGTGATGCTGAGAGGAGGGAGATCGGGCTGACTTTTTTATTGTTAGCAAGGACAGCACAGCACTTACTGTGAAGGACAGAGTGGTAGGAAGCACGGGTTGTGTAACAGATGACCATATACTCTGGGGTTGTGGTTATCTAGGGTTAAAGTAACACATTGGATTGGATGTGTTAATTTAGTTTTCTTCTGGCTCTAGAGTTCCTTGGTTTCTGCTGCTCCTGACTCCATTGATTTTCTTTCTTTTACTAGTATGTATTTACAAAATAACAGAATTACATTTATTTTGGGGAATCAATACATGTTGTTATCGGTGACGTTTTTGAGTAATACTACGTAATGTGTGTTCATCATATTCAAACTGCTAAGCCTAATATCTACCTGCTTTTTAAGGATTTCACTAACTTTATTTTTTCTGTAAGTGATAAGCTGATATGTTTGGAATTTGAGAGAGACTCTGAAAAGGCTGTCTGGGGAGTCTGCTGGTCTCTGGATTCTCTTCAGCACCCTGAATTTAGAGGAAAGTCCAAAAACCAATACTCAATTGGAAAATGGCCAATGGAAAAAAGAATTTAAAGTCTTAGACAATTCCCAGTGCCATCTCAGTGACCATTCCTGACCATTCCTGACCATTTAGATCAAAGCCACTAGCTGTATCACTGAAATTCAGAATCCCTTTCATCCATAGCTCTCCCACTTGGTTTGACTTTGCTTTAACTCTGACCACAGGTCACCTTCAGGCCCAGGGATTCAGTAGCAACCAGCTGTACTAACCCTCAGGCACTGCATTCTGTCTTGTGGCTCCTTATCCCCTGACCATATATCCATACATGGTCCCTTTATTGAGCTGTCCTCAAATTAATCTATTTGATTATGTTATCTGTCCTGCAGATACTGTTATGGGACAAAATGAGATTGAAAAGCCTTAGCAACCAGGAAAAAGAGAGAGAGAGAGAGAGAGAGAGAGAGAGAGAGAGAGAGAGAGAGAAGAGAGAGAGAGAGAAGAGCTAGGGGAAGAACATACCCTTCTAGGACACATTCTGTTACTCACTTCAGATGAGTAACTGGCATATTTACCCATGAATTTATTAATGGACAAACCCACTAATGGACACAGTACCCCCATGATCCCATCACCTTCCAAAAGCTTTACCTCTCAACATGAGACTTTTAAAGATGTTTTAGATCTCTACCATAACAATTACTGTCACTCAAAGGATTCACATCCTCAGATGAGACATTGACATTGATGAGACTCACTCATGGGAGTTAGTGATATCACATGACTAGGTATTGTAGGCTAATGGACACCAAAAATGTCCAGGTACTAGCTCCTAGAACCTGTGACTATTATCGTATATTGTGAAAGGAACTTTGCAGATGTGATTCAGTGAACAATCTTGAAATGGGAAGATTGTCCTGGATTATACAGATAAGTCCAAGGTAATCAGCAGAGTTTTTAGCAGAAAGTGGGAAGGTCAGAGTTTGAGAAATATGTGACAACAGCAGTAGCAGATACAGCACCGTCACTGTAGAGAGTTAAGCCTGACTTGAAGAATACAAGCAGTCTCTAAATGCTGGAACAGGCAAGGGAATGGAGTGTGCTTGACTCTTTGGAAGGAGTACCCACCTGTTAGTTTCAGAATTGCTGACCTCCAGAGCCATAGATTGTAAATTCATGTTGTTTTAAGCTAGTAAGTTTGTAGTACTTTGTTATATTTAGCAATTTGAAACTAGTAAACAAGGGAATGAGATCAATAATCACTTTTTATAGATGTATTAGTTTATATTTTAAAAAACCTTTTGACCTTGTAAAAATAAAACAGTGTAATCCATTGTCTCAGTGATGATTTAAAAATAATTCTCAATTCAGCTTCTTTTTACTTGCAGTGTGTATTAACATTTTTAAAAAAATGTTGGCTTCTTAACATCTAAAGCTCTTACGTTTTGAGGAATTTAGCATCAGATGAGCTCTTAGTTGGGGCAAGGAGTACAAAGCCTAACTCCCAGTATCAAAGCTGAAAATCCTTGCTACTTAACTTCAAAACATTCCTTGCTTCTGGGCTGTAAACCTCAGAGTTGAACCCAGTTAAGCAGATGCACCATGCCATTATTCAGGATTATGAGCACAGGGACAGAGAGGTTGCATATGGAATTCCCAGCACAGAAGGGCAGTGGACACAATGCAGCAAGACAGCTTCTTAATCAACAGTTGTGGGTGTGATGTGAGGTTTGGCTGATGGCTGCATAGCTTCGAGCCGAATTTTCCAGATGCAGGATGATTTTAACAAATCATATTTGATCTTAAAACTAAGAAGCACAGTGAGGCACATTTTCTATTCTGTCATATTTATTGTGTTGATTTAAACCTCAGGCAAGTTTCTCCCTTGACCTCATGATAGCTGTACTTGTCATAGGAGACATAATACCCAGGGGGACACACACACATACACACACACGCATGCACACATTTCTCTTTTTGGAATGAATGCCCCTTTGCCTAATGCTTTTTAGCAGATTTTCTATTAACACTCATTGGCTGCAATATGTAGCATCTTGGGGTAGTACATAACACCAGTCACTAGCTAGAGGATAGAGACCACCACAATCATGGATTAATAAGTTTTAATTACATGGCTCCATGAAGGAGGGCGAATGCCTGCATAAAAGAAGTTTTACTTCAAAAGAAGAAGGGTGAAGATGTCCGTAGTGTAATTTATTGATACTGTTCACCACAAATGAAATTTCTAGAAAAAAGAAAGGAAATAAAAAAAGAAAGGAAAAGGTTTTTCTCACTGCATCTAGCATATTTAAAAACACTCAGAAAACTTGCTATATTTAAGAAAAAAATCCATAGGAAATTCTACAGAATGCTAAGAACTCAGACTTCACACAGACCTATTGAAATAAAACATTCAGATGCAGGACCTTTGCAGCAATATTCCACAGGAGATATTCAATCTGGCATTGGTTAAGAATCATCAGAGAGGGATGATTGTAGCATTTTAAATGACACAGAATAGTTTTCTCAGTGGGGTAGTTTCTCAGAGCAGAACGAATGAGAGCTCTATTTATTAAGTATGCCAATACACCATAAAGGGTTGGTGACAAACACAATTGAGAAAATGTGATTCTATTATCCTTCATCTGAGGCATAGGAATTTCAGAGCTATTTGACCAGAGTTGTTTTATCAAGGGAACTTTCTATCTAGGTGAAATTTCCTACTGTTTCTTTCTCTTAGGTCAGGACTTACTGTTAAATGGTTGACAACTTAAAGACTAAATAGTAAAAGATATCTTCCCCATAAAGAGCTATTGAAACTACAGAAAATAAAGGCTTGAATTGTCCCTAGGCTGGGCTATTTGCCATGTCCCTGTGAAAGCTGGATTGGTTTTCCTGCATCTTCTGAGTTACTCAGCCCAATGGTATTTAATTTGACTGCCACCTTTATAATTGGCTGGCATTAGTGTTCAGAGTTTCACCTGGAGGTCTATTGCAGGAAACTGGTAGGAGCTATATCAGCAGCAACAAGAAGGCAAACATTTAACCTTATTTATTTTGAATGTGGATAAACCTGTGCTTCTCGTCTAAATGGATCAAAGACCTAAACATTAAAACAGAAACACTAAATCTACTGGAAGACAATGTAGGTAGAAATCTTGGAGACATAGGGGTAGGCAGAGAATTCATGAACGAAACACAAACTGCATGAGAAATGCTTCAGAGAATCAACAACTGGGATCTCATATTATTGAAAAGTTTCTATACTTCAAAAGAAATCTCCAGCAGAGTGAAAAGAAAACCCACAGAATGGGAAAGAATTTTAGCCAGCAACCCCTCAGACAAAGGACTTATACCAAGAACATATAAAGAATTGAAAAACATCAAGTCCCCCAATTCAAAGACCCCTCCAAAAATGGGCATCTGAGATGAACACTCAGTTCTCAGATGAAGATATACAGATGGAAAATAAATACACAAAGAAATGTTCACCATCACTGGTCATTCGAGAAATGCAAATTAAAACTACATTGAGATTTCATCTCACTTGGGAAAGAATAGCTGCCATCAAGACATCAACTAATAACAAATGTTGACAAGGCTGCAGGGGAAAAAGGAACACTGCTCCACTGTTGGTAGGAGTGTAGACTGGTGCAACCACTATGGAAATCAGTATGGAGAATTCTCAGAAGACTAGGAGTGGAAGCTCCATTCAGCCCAGCTATTCCCCTCCTGGGTATTTTCCCAGAAAAACTGAAAAGTTCATATCACAGTGATATATGTGTACCCATGTTCATAGCAACACAATTTGTAATAGCTAAATCTTGGAAACAACCAAGATGCCCATCAACTGCAGAGTGGATGAAAAAGATGTGATACTTTTATACAATGGAGTATTACTCAGTTATGAAGAAGGATGATCTTGAGGCCTTCATAGGTAAATAGAGACAACTTGAGACTATCCTCATTAGTGAAATAAACAAGAATCATATTTATAAATATCACATTGTATCTCTAGTGTAAAAAGTGATAAGAAATGTAGGAGTAATAAAACCCAAAATATATAATTGCTACTGTAAAAAAGAGAGGAAAAGAAAGTGCTCTAAAGAATATAATTGCATGTATGTTTAAGTGTGTAAGATGAATGACCATATTACTGTTTTTGTTATATTATGGAGCAGAACTGTTAACAGTCTCATTGTTTGAATGTGTACTTTGTATGTTTTAACTTTGTAACTCGAACAACTATTTCCAAGATGACAGTGTGTAAGTTATCAAGTAATGATTTCTTAGTGTTTTTTGTTCTTTTCTTTTTTTCTTGGAATTTTGTATTGTTGCTACTCTTTTTTCTGCTTTTTTTCTCTTTAAGTAAAATTTAAAAAACAAAATTAAACAACAACAACAACAACAACAACAACAAACCTGTGCTTCTCACTGGTCAGGAATAAAAGCTAAAAGTTAACATGGTGATAAAAGTAGTTGCACATTGCTGCAAAATACAGTAAATGAAAATGGGTACAGTGAAGAAGTAACTAGATGTTTGAGGGGCAATGTGTTCCCACAGGGCTTCGAGGGCTCAGGAGATGACCTAGGTTGCAGGTTATTGACTAATGGGTTAAGAGTTAGTAGAAAGGAGCCAACCAACAAGCAAACTAGCCAGGCTTTCTGGTAAGCCACGCAAGCCATATGGGGCTTGGGAAGAGAAAAGTCAGACAGTGCCTCCTGTGAGCCAACCAACTTCCCGTCTCAAGCAACCAGCTGATTCAGAGAACAGACTGAGTTGATAGCAACTGAGGCACAAAAAGAAACTGAATGCTTATATCGTTTGGTTGACTTTGCAGGACTAAGGCTGGTAGTCTGAGCATCTATTGGGAGGATAACAGTATGCAGTATAGCAAACATGGTGGATTTCCTTCTATCTTATTTCTGAAATCCAATAGTATTCTCACTGTTTTGTTCTGATTGTTTTGCTTTAGTCAATATTCTGTTCTGATTGGTTTTATTATGTTTTGTTTTGTTTTGATTATACTGTATCTGATGGAATGGATAATTATTGTGAAGATAACAAGATATACTATGGTAGCCATTACTGTTTTCCTATTATCCTTCTTTGAGGCTCTGTACCAATGTCACTGCTTTGTTTTGATTGGATTTATTCTGTTTTGTTTTGTTGTTTTACTATTTTTAATATAGAATTAAAAAATTTTAAAAAAGTGTTGGTAGGAAATGAGAAAATGGATGCAGCAACCCTAAACAATTCTAAGAAGTCTGGCCAAAGAAAACAATAAGGAAGCATAAGATGATTCTTGAGGAAGAGGAAGTTTTGTTTAGAAGATAGCAAACTTTGTTGTGTTTTGGGGACAATCAGTTTCTTGGTATGCTTATGGGTGAACTATCACTAAAGATGAGGTACTTAAGAAAACAAGTAGTCACAGTATTGTGTCTGAAAGTCTCCCAGGATTGTGTAAGAACTGAGATGAAAGAAGTGAGGACTGCTGGACAAGACGTGACTCTAAGAAACTTTTGTACAAAGATCTGACTGTTCAAGAAACTTTTGTTTAAAAGCTCTTGACAAGGACTCAATAGAAGGCAGTGATTTGAGTAGACGTTAAGAGTTATTAGAGTAAATGTTCTTGCTGTGGTATAAATATTTATGTGTCGTGAAAATTCCTATGTTGAAATCTTAACACCCAAAGTTAAAAACATTAGGAGACTAGTACATTTGGGTGTGATTAGGTCATGAAAGTGGCCTTTCATGAATGAGATTTGTGTTCGTATTTGAGAGTCTCAGGGAGAGTCCCTCTCCTCTTCCACTGTGTGAAGACAGAGCTGGCTGTCACTGTCTATGAACTATAAAGCCGGCTCTCGCCAAACACTGAATGTGCTAAAGTCTTGATTTTCTCCAGAAATACATTCAGATGTATAAGTGACACAGCTCAGAATATTTTGTTATAGAACCTGTCTTAGTCATTTTCTGATTGCAGGGACAAAATCTCTGATACCTATGACTTGAAAGAGGAGAGGTTTATTTTGGCTCAGGGTTCAATCCATGACCTGCTGGCTTCAAGGCAGAGACAGCAGGGTGGAAGGGTGTGGCAGAGGACAGCTGCCCATTTCATGGTGGCCAGGAAGGACCGAGTGAAGGGAGGAGTTAGCGAGGAGATAGCCCTTCCAGGCCATGCCCTCAGTGACTGGACCCGGCTCCTCCAACAAGACCCCACCTCCTAATGGCACATTCAGCTCTGAATTCCACCGGTAAGTATAGCATCCTGTGATCTAGTCACCATCACCATGATTAGAGTGTGCAGAGATAGGGCTCGGGAACCATAATAGAGCCCAAATGCTAAGTTGGCTCTAGAAAAGGCTGGTGTTGCAAGTCTATAGAATATATTTGTAGGAATATGTCTTAGCTAGGAGGGTCAAAAATTTCTCTTCTCAGGGAATTGCATAGATTTTCTCTTTTCTAATGCGAGATTAAGGGAATGTTTCCTGATTTGTTTAAAATACTTTCTTGGGGGGGGGCACTGGGGATTAAATCCAGTGCCTTTACATTAAGCTACCTCCTAGTCCTTTGTTAAAATTTTGAGACAGAGTCTTGCTAAGTTCACAAATTGCCCAGGCTTGTCTGTGACTTATGATTCTCCAACCTCAGCCTCCAAGAGTGCTGAGACTACAGGAATGTGCCACCAGGGCCAGCTGAGGAAATGTTGGCATGACAGTGTGTGCTTCTGTATGAGGCAGAGCGAAAGATCATTTGGTGAGTGGTAGGGAAATTTCAGAATTAAAGACACTAAAGAAAGGTTGAAAAATCCTTAGCATGATGAGAAAAATGCTACCCATAACAGGCGGTCAAATTTAAAGAAAGCTTAGGTGAGTTGGGGCCTACAGATTTATAGCGAGGTCACTGTTCTGTCATATTCTGTATTTCTTCCAGAAGTACTCAGATTCTTGGAGACAGGTGAGTAAGAAATGCTTCTTTAGGGTCACACAGATGTGAGTTTTTACTACATAGGCTTGAGGAAGGAGTAAAAGGTCAGAAAAGTTTAGGATATGGAAATGACAGGGTACCAAGAGGATAAGGAAGGGGTTGAAAAGTGAAGTAAGTGGGACGAAAGCGGAGATACTAATATGGTTCAAGGGGCAGATGAGGCTCAGAAAAGAGAGATAACTGGAAAATGATGGGTGAAGAAAAAATGCTTGAAGCTGTGGCTTTGTGTAACGGATTTGGGATCTGCTTATAGGTGAGCTGTCCCTAACAATGAAGTGCTCAAGAAACCGACTAGTCATTGTGTTGTGCCTTAAATAATACAAGATCTGAGATAGAAGTGAGAGGTTCTAGACAAGGTATGATTCAAACTTTTCAAAAAATGAGGGAAATATGTAAATGCAACAGTAAAGATGGCTGAAGATGTTGTAATAAAAAACTCTGAGGCTTAAAGGAGAAAGAGTTTAATAGAAGTCAGGGAGTAGTTATAGTCTGGAAGTGATAAAAAGGGAACATAGGTGATTCTGAATCATTGCTAGACCCAAGTTACAGAATAGACAGCCTCCCCTTCACAGTGCTGCAGGAGGCATTACTGCCTCCCCAGAGAGCCAGGTTTTAGTCCAGATGAGGAGACAGGATGTCCTCTTTCTGCCCCTCTGGATATTATGGCTGAACTTTCATATTCTTGCCTCTATGGATGCAATTGTAATGTAAGGCATGAGTCCTAGTACCAAACCCTAGCTCAGGGCTAGCTAAACTGGTCCCATGCTTCTAAAGCTGAATTCCTTTCTGGCTTTTCTTTGTTACACAACTGCATAACTCTGTAAAAGTAACACTACCAACCCCATTGTCTAAAGCAAAACTTACCATGGCATTCCTCCCCCATCCAGTCTTCACCACACTTTGCTAATTTTATTTTGCGAATCTATTTAATTGCACTGATGCCATTTCTAATAAGGAAAAAATTGCATTTGGTTCTGATTATTTTAGCAGCCTTCTCATTGCTGACTGGATTTAGACTGTTCTCAAATCTAGTCTCTACACTCCAGCCAGGTTGCTATTCCAAACAGACAAATCTGATCATATTACTATCTTGCTTAAAACTTTCTGTGGCTTTCAATCATCTTTCAGATAAAATCTAAATAGGCCTTGTCCAACAGAAATGTAATGAGAGCCACATGTGTAATTTAAAATTTTCTAGTAGACACATTAAAAAGCAACAAGAAACAGGTAAATTGACAATATTTTGTGTAACCTGGTCTATCACTATTTTGTTATACTCACTACTGAAAATTGAGCTGTCTCATTACATGTTGTTCTAAGTCTTTGAAATCCAATGTGATTTTATACTTGCATCTCCTATCAGTTTGAACTGCTCGCATTTCAAGTGCTCGATAGCTGGAGGTATTTAAAGGCTACCCTGTTGGAACCTGTGTATGTCATCTGTTTAAAATTGACGTACCAGTTCTCTTCCCTGGCTCCTCACATGTAAGGCTGCTTGATTTATTTCCTTACTCTTTGTTTGATCACATTATATTTTAGGTTTTCAGAATGCTGGATTTTGAACTTGTGTTTCTTCCTATCTGGAATAAAGTTTTTCAAGTTTCCTAGAAAGTAAATTGGGGTCAAAGGTTAATGGGCTTCTCTTTTAACAGAAAGCCTAACTCCAGGGGACAGGAATGCAGGACAAGGAGCGTGTAGCAGGGACACAGGAAGATGCAAAGCTGTGTCCTGCTGTTCCATTCTGGGAGATGGATTTGCTGGAGAATCTGCAATTGTCTGAGAATCTGAGACATGAATTCTTCCCAGGGCAGTTTTGGAGTGGCCAAGTGGATGGCTTTCTCCATAACCCTCCTGTTTACGGGGTGAAGGTTCAGTCCATGTGGTCTTCAATCTGCCACACTTCAAGATGCACATATATGGTCACCAAGTGAAAGAAAGGCAGGCGAGCCCCAGGATGGGCAGGAGAGAGATGCAAGGCTGAGGGGAGGCAGTCAGGTTGGGAAGGCTCGAAGGTGTCCACGTCTGCTAAAAGCTCCTTTGTGGCGGTTGAGAAGGGGTGAGGTTATGAGCATCTGAAATGGTGAACAGGGGGCCTGACATGTTGGCTGACTTCTGTTTATCCCCGGGGATCAGCTCATATATGACTTTCTCCAGGAAGTCATCACCGACCCTGAAATAAATGAAACCTTCTAGTGTGTTCTCATGTCTGTCTGCACTTTCGGGTAATAAACCTATCCCATTTTATTGCTGTAATTTGTACGGATGGTTTGCCTTCCCATCCAACTGTGAGTCAGGCCTTTGGGGGCAGGTCCAAGACTGCTCTTCACTAGGACGCTCCCCTTCCTCTGCGCTGACTTGCTTCCCAGAGCTCCGCTAGATGCAGTGTTGATGTTCAGTAAATGCTTGCAGTGTGAACGGACGGAAGTCTGAGTTAGTAAAGCATAACATCTTTTTCTTCTTTTTTTCCCCAGAGCAAGCCTCTTTGGCAGAGTTGCTTTCAGAATATAAACTGATTACTAAGGTTAGTTGGCTTGTTAAACCTTTCATGGGCTGGCAGGCCATAACCTGGAATAATGATCCAAGGTGGAATAGCCGTTCTGACCAATGAGGGTCTGTGTTCCTTAGGTTCGCTTGTTTTACAAATTAGATTGGTCAGGTTAGCAGTTCAAAGGAGAGCTCTTTTTCACCAGGCTTTTAGGCACATTCTAATGAGAGCCATAGCTCCTGAGCTGTTGCTTCAGCATTCACATCTACTGTGAAAGAAATTGAAAGCTAAAAGGAAACCTCGGGCTCCAGAGCAGCAGGTCTGCCAGGCAGCAGGCTCAGCTCTGTTCTTAGGCTGCATCTTCAATGAGAAAATGTTCTGACTCCTGTGTTGTGCCCTTGCGAGGAAAGCTGGGGAAAGGAGATGTCACAAAGGGAAGCGATGTCAACTTTCATTCCGAGCTCTTCCTGTGCCATCTTCAGTCAACCTGTGTCATAAGGAAGTCATGCTGCCTGCTAATGATATTCCCACCTGGGGACTTCATTGCTGAGTTACATCCTTGATGCCAACTCACACATTCCAGCTAATTCCAACCCTATTAAATATTCAGTATCTTTTTTGGAACCAATTAAACTAATGGGAGAAACAAAATACAACTCCCTTTACCAAGGAGTCATTCCATCCAAATTTTTATGACAAAGAAAGGGCTGGAAGCTGGGTATAATATTAAAAGCCTTAAAGTGGATATAGAAATGATCCAAATCTGAAACCGCATGTAGTGACTCACCTTGTCCTAGAGAAGTTCAGATCAGTGACCTTTATATGCTCAGTGAGGGTATTGAATTTTATCATTCTTCTATTTGGAACCTCAGATAAAAACATTAAAAACAATTTTATAAAACTTGATCAAAGCAATTATAATAAAGACAAGTTATCATGTTAATCCATTTTGTTTTGGAATAACAAAATATCTGAGGTTTTTTTTTAATAGGCAAGATTTATTTGGCTCATGATTCTGGTAGCTGAAAGATCTAAAGAGCATAGACAGGGCTGATGTCCTGGTGAGAGCTCCCTTGTCTGTGTCACAACTAAGAAAAAGAAGGAGATTGGCCCTGTGCAGAAGGGACTTGACTTGTGGGATGGCTTCACTTTATAACTAACATCTCACTGTCTTGAGAAAACTAACATGCTCCTGTGAGACTCAATCCACTCTGAGTAACTGGTCATTAATCTATTCATGAGGGTGGGTGTCTCCATGATCTAATCACTTTCCACTAGGCCCCACTTTCTAAAGTTTCTACCACCTCAACACAATCACACTTGGGACCAAGCTTCCAGCACGTGAGCCTTTGAGGAAAAGATGACATCAAACCTATGTCAATTACTCTAACCCCACAGGAAACTAGAATTGTAAAAGAAGAGCTTTGTGCCACTTTATGGATGGGAAGAGACTAAAAACAAAGGGAATCATAAAAAGAAAATGTAGACTCTTAGACTTGATATAATGAAATTTTTATTAACAGATGCTGAGTAACTAAGTGGGAAAAGCTTTTTACTGTAAAATCTAACCACAGACTCCTGATACATTGAATTAACAGATGCTTGATAAATATTATTGACCTATACTGGCCTGAAGATCTTGTTTATAAAAACCTGAAAATTCCCAGATAATAAATTTCAGTCACTAAAGAGTCTTTTTCCTGCAATAGTATTTGTGAGACCTTAATCAAGACAGCATTAATAATAAGCTTCTTATTCGAGATGGTCTTGTGAACTCTAAGTTAGAATGTATAAAGTCTTTAAAATCAGTTGTTATGCTGAAAGATCTTACCCTTGAGAATTTTAGAGAAAAATTCTTCACAAGGAAAGTATGTTTTATTTTTAAAACATAAGGATGGGACATAAACACATTTTTGGGTATTCACAGGCAATTGATTGGCTCCAAATCTCATATTTGGGTGAAAAGGACAACTTTGTCATTTTTTATCTATGAATTTTACTCTAAGAGTTTACCACACTAGGTTGTAGTTTTCTTCACTGTGCAGTAGACATAATGCTGAGTTTATTGTAAATATATTATGATATATAAAAACTTATTTTTGACTGTTTAGCCTGACTGGCCTTTAATAAAATAATAAGATTTTAAGTATTAATTATTGTGATTGGTGATCATTTTTCCTTGGTAGGAAGGGTACCAAATATTCTATGCTCTCATGAGGTCTGTCTGTGTGACAGTTTGTGAACTATATGCTCCCATTTCCTTTGCAAAAAGCAAAAGGCAAACACAGTGGTGTGTGCTTTGCACACACGATCTTGTGCATCCCCCACACCCTTCTTGGGTTGCTGTGTCCACTGCTCTCTGAATGAGAGCCAAGGGTGGAGAAGTCACGAGATGTGCCCAAGGACACAGGGCATGTGAACAGCACAACACAATCTGACTTCAGATAATTTCTATGTAAAATCCTATATGTCCTTTTTATTCATTTTTTTCAAACTTAAATGTGTGTAAGAATCACCTATGAAACTTGTTTCAAGTATCTATTAGGAATCTTTGCCTGGAGAGTATTGTGGGAAGTGTAGCTCTGGGATCCAGTGTATTTTTAATAAGCTCCATTGCTAGTTTTTGAACTGCTCTGGTAAAGCTGAGTTAGGGTATTAAACCACTTATGTCTAATTATTTGCTAATTTATCCATAAATTCACTAGATATGACAAACTTTCTACTCAGTAAGCATATAGGGAGCAAAAACTAGAATAGCCTGGGTCTCTCAATGATCCTTTCTTGGTATTTTATAGGCCTGGAGTTTCCAAATGAAAGAAAAAAAAAATTGTCTCAAACTAGTTGCATTCTGTTAGAACCCAAAGTATTAATAGTACTATCAGGTGTAGTGACCTGATTTTTTTATATCTTTTAAACTACATCTGGATGATTTTTTTTAAAAATGGAGATTATATATAACTACATTGATAATCATTTTATGAATATATATATATATATATATATATATATGAATCATTTATGAACTGGACATGATTCATGTCCAACTTCTACTTTTCAAGTGTCTTTTCACTGAATAATCTGTTGCATTTATAGTCATATGACTCAGATAGTTAATCCAGGTCTACTTAGGAGAATGGTCTGTATGCAGATCTGGATCTCTGTGACTGCATGGACTGAACGCTCCTTATTTTGTGTTTTTATTTACACTGGTCTGTATATTATTGTGGAGTTAATATACACATCTTTTTTGTCTTTGTGTCTGTGTTTACAGAGACGTTTTGTTAATAATATTGATCATGATATCTTAATCATGATATCATAACCAAATGTTAACAAGAGTGTAACCTTTTCTCTTTCTACTCTAACCTCTACTTCTGAGATGAATGCCACATGCATCTTACTGGTTACAATTCTTGTAGTTTGTTGAGTGACAGGAAGGGTCAGGTCTACTCCATTCCAAGATTTTATGGACATCTTGCTACCTCCTGGTTACCTAATAATCATTCTCTTATCCAAAGGGAAATCTTAGCACCCAATGAGTGTGGAATATATTGCTATGATACAATCTAACATTTTTTAAAAATATGTTTTTCATATATATATATATATATATACTGAAATATATATATATATTTGAAGTTAACTTCAAATTATATATATATAATATATATAAACTTCAAATTATATATATATAATATATATAATACATATATATATATATGTATTATATATATATAATTTGAAGTTAACTTGTTATTTGGGGAAAACTTGTGTCTGTTCCAAGGGGGAGCATTAAATTGACCTAGATTTTACTTTTCATTTTTTTTTTATCCAGAGACTTGTCATAGATTTTTCATTGGTCCCTGAATCAGTTTATCCATTTATTTACTTTACATTTCCACATTGTATTTTCTAGAATGTTCTGCAATCAAAGACGCTCATGAACTTTATTGACCTACAGAATGATGGTTTAGAATGTGACAGTCTGACAGATGTTTTACCAGCCATTGAGGGATTGCATACCACTGGTAAAAATTATTAACTTGCAGAAATCAATACTGGAGTATACTGGGAGCACTACTTACAGGTATAGTTTTTATAGAAAGGAATGTCATAGATTTATTTCAGATTGAGGAACAATTTATTTTTATTTATTTTGTAAACACGAACTGTATAATTTTTATCATTGTCTTTTCAACACTTTGAAACATGATTTATGTTCCACTAACAGAAAATTAGCTACGTACCCAGTCACCTAGTACTTTAAAGTAAAATGAAATTGAGATGGCTGGTAACATCTTCTGATCTCTTCTTCAAACTCTTCTATGTAAAAAACAAAAGTAGTATTAGAAGAATAAAGATAGAGAAATGATTTTCAATTTTTCTAAGAGGATGAGAAGATTTCTATGAAATATTATAAGATCTGTGAGACTAAATTATTCTAGATCATTCATCATTTTTGAATTAACAATTAAAGAAATGGTTGGTGAGCAAAGCAAACACAAACTTCTAGGAGTAGATGTAAAAATATAAGCAGGACCAAAATCACAAAAATGAAAGAGAGAGAAAGTTCTGATGAAAGTAGGGGAAATGCATATTTTGGGCTACATGTCATTGTAATTTTAGATAAGCACTGTTTGTGGAACACTGCTTAATAAACTCCCATTTTACATATTTTTTGAAGTATGTAGATAGCCATCAGTGACTTAAAGACTGGCACTATTTTTTTTGTTGAATATAACAAAACACTCAAATTTTTAAAGCAGATTTGGCAACTCTCTCACAAATTTTCTGACCAAGAAGTAAGTCTAAGAGTAATGGGGTGATGCTATAATAGTCTACATTTATTTGATGCACTATATACACATATTGTACACACACTAACTCACTTAAAAATTCTCCCATGTGAACATTTTGGCAGATAACGAAAGTGAGCTTAAATGATGGCCTGAAGTTTCACTGCTAGTAAGAGGCAGAGTAAGGACCAAAAATCTCATCCTTCTCACCTCACCTTCAATTCCTTTTCTTTGATTACAATAATAGTTTCAGCTATTTTAGCAGTGAGAAGCTACTTTTCTCTTTAGTTGGAGAAAATTGCCTTTCCCTTTCTGCAGTGTCTTTTTGCTTTATTTTGAAGTGTATTTGTAGAACAACGCCAGCTTTGAAATGTTGTGTTCTTCACATTCAGGAATTACGCCCAACTTGAAGTGATGGGGTGATGTTTGCCTGAGGCAGAGGATGTCATTGCTCAGGTTCTGAGCCATGAGGTGAGCTGGACCAGGTAGGCTCCACAGAGGCTGGACAGGCAGGTGAAGGCTGCTAGGCTAGGATGAGACACTAATAGTCGGTATTGCAAAAACATTTCAGAGAGCTTCAACATGAATGGGTCCAGAAGGGGCATCAGTGGGCATGAGGATAACCTGCTGCATCTGGGACATCAGGCAACAGCTAAAAAATCTAATCATAGGGACTATGATTCAGAGGCATATTCTGGTCTATTGTCAGACATATTACTAGTGGGACTCAGACAATGCAGATGGGACAGGAATCCATAACTTCAGTGAATACTGTCTTTTCAAGGTTGGTGAATTTCCTAAGGTCCTACACTTCCTACTATCTGTGAGATTGTGACTCTAAGCCAGACACCAGTTGTGGTAGATTAACAACTACCACAGGGGGTAAGGGGTGGAGGGCAGGGGCAGGGGTGTGGAGGGCCGACCTGAGGACTGTTGCCAACAGCATGAAAAGGAGAACAGGAGATAGAGAGGTGGTGCTGTTGGATCTCCTGGAGAAGCTTGTCATTCTGGCTTTCTGGATATAAACTTGGCTGTTTCATCATCAGAGGAGCTCAGGACCCCGTTGTCACTGAGCACAACTGTGATACTTTTTGCGACAGCTCTGGTCTTTACCTTGAGTATCATCCTGGCTCTGGTGCAGATCCCTCAGCCTGCTGGCACAGATCTGTTGTCCTGCTGGCACAGAGTTTCTAGCTTCCACTGACCTTAGGGCCTTCCCAGAGTAGATCCATGAAACAGACTTGCATGAGCCATTGTCATGGGCTCTATACCCCAGTTGGACTCATGGGAGGCATTGCCATGGGCTGTAGGTCTTCAGGTGGACTTATGCAGGAAATTGTAATAGAATCCAGGTCCTTACCTGGATTCTTTGGCTCTCTAGTGTGTGGAAAGATTTCCTGGACTCTTTTGTATTTGACTCTTTGGGTGAATATTATAAAATAAACCTATAAATTATATGTCCTGTATTAAATTATTTCCCTTGCAAATTTGGAACCAGAGAATTTGGGTCATTTTTGTGACTGTATCTGATCACGTGTTTCAAGAGTCTTTGGGAATGGCTTGTGGAAAGAGTTTGGAAAAGTTCAGAGATGTCACTTGAAAAATTAGAGTTGGAATGCCTCAGGCTGTTCTGTATGGGAGATTCTGGTTAGAGCTCCTAAGACCAGAAGGCTGATATTAATTCTGCCATTAAAGACCAGGTTCAGAAGGTTTCATCTGGGAAGGACTGTATGAGCTGTTGGTCTCCAGGTGATGTGTGTTATGGCTGGGCAGAAAGTTTGACTGCTTTTTGCTTATGTCCAGAGACTTCATCTGAGCCTGAGATTAAGGGTGGTAGACTAATTAATCTGGAAAAAATTTTAAGGCAACTGACTATTGAAGTAGTGGCTTGGGTACTGTTTTAGCCAGATTTATGTTGAGAATCAAGAGCAGAGAGCCAAACAAAATGATTTAAAATGTTGTGAGTTTGGCCAGAAAGGAAGCTCCGGTAAAGTTGTGGACTGTAAAGATAAGGAAGTGGGGATCTCGATTAGTAAGAAGAAGCAGGAGAATATAAAACATGGCTTTAGGGCATCACAAGAAGCAGCAAGTCTCTACCTTTTTGCAGCCTCAAAACTACAAAAGTGAAAGACTTTGCTTCAAGGCAAAAGCCTCAGAGCACCATGTTCCAGAATAGTGGTAGGCATACTGTTTTCCAGAATGGTGGCAACAGTTACACCGGGTTCTGAAATGGAGGCAGCATAAAGAATTTGTTCCTCAGAATTGGATTCAGAGTGCTCGGTGATCCAGGTACTCACCCCCTTGCAGCCAAGAGAGAGAAAGACCTAGCTATTGCTCCAGTTAGCAGCAGACCCTGACATCATCTACATAGTACAGGTTTAGGTGCACACAAAATGCAAGAGTACTGAAGTTAGGTAGGCTTTGACCTAGATTTCAGAAGAAGGCTTAGAGAGCCAGGCAGCATGCCCCTAAGAAGGCAATATGTGAAGCTGTGAGTTTGAAGCCAAAGGTGCAGTGGAGGCCCCAGAAGGTTGGAAAAGCCAGGAACATGAATCATCTAAGGTAAGTTTCAAGGAGGAAGTAAAGAAGGCCCATGAGAGGAGCTATGAGAGCTACTACTACTAGCAGTGCCACAATGGTGAGGTAACTAAGCCCTTGGGAGCTCACAACTTTCCACAGATTACCTCAGATGCTGCCCAAGAAACTACAGGACTTAATATTTGCTCTGCTGGATTTTGGGTTTGCTTTGGTCCCAGTCCTTTGTATCCCTGTTTGTACCTTCTGGAATGATCATGTTTATCTTGTGCCATTGAATGTTGGAAGTGTTTTAACTTTTCATTTGTACAGGGGGGTCACAGATAAATTTGTCTCAGATCTTGGAGGAGATTTAGGTATTGGACTTTTCAGCAATGATGAAACTATTAGGACTCTGGCAATTCTTGGAGACTGACTAAATGTCTTTTGCCTCAGAGAGATGTGCATGAGTTTATGGTGGGGGAAAGGGGGAATGCTACGGTTTGTGTCTAGAATGTCCCTCTCAAAGCCCCATGCAATCATGGGGTTATGCTTTTCAGAGGCGGCTAAATCTAAAGTTGTGATTAATTTATTGCCTAGTGCTGGGATTATGGATGTGAGTGCAACACCTACTCTAGGGTGGGTAGTTTACACACAATATAAGACACAGAAAGAGTCTTTTTGTGCACTCCTCTGCCTTTGCTCACATTGATTTTGCTATCCTCCATTGCCATGAACACTCTGCCTTAGAGCCAGATGATTGTGGACTGAAACCTTTACATACTTAGAGATAAATAAAACTTTCCTTCCTTAATTTTGTGCATCATGTATTTTGCCTCAGCAATGAGAGAAAAGTAACCAAGACACTGGTTCAATTTTCCTGGGTCAGCTTTGTTGATACTGACTCCACATATAGGACCAACCCTTTTTTCCTAACAGTGATCATGTTACACATGATTAAGAGTTCCAAATATGACATTTCATGAATGATCTTTGAAGCACAGTTTATTTTCCAAGGTTATCCTTCAAAAGAGGAAGACAAATTATAAAATCATGCAAATAATTATTAATGGCAATCCAAGGAGAATCAACACAACTATTTCTAAATTCTCAAAGGTCAGTGAAAATCAGATACTATTGAAATGGTTTCACTTCAGTTTAAAATAATATAACAGGATTATAAATAGATTAAGAAGAAAAAGAAAGCTCATGTATCTAAATAACTGAGGAGTTAACATAATACCAATAATATCTTAAGCTAATAATCATTATTAAATTCCCCTTATCCATTCATTTGGTCCTATGCAATTAGCTTTTATTTAGCTCAGCTCTGTTTTCAGAAAGTCACCTTCTAGATTAAAAGATGTTCTAGAAATCCTGTCTGTCCACTGATGTGATCTGAGGTTGTTCAAGAGAGTCAGTCTGAAACTAATAGTCAAGACTGTTCTTTACATTATCAATAATTAGTCCACAAGGAGAGTATTCACTATGAAGTTCCAAGAATGCCTTTTTAATTGAAGACACATATTCTAGCTTGTAGAAGAATCTTCAAGCATGAGAGAAAACAGAAGTAACTTTTGGATGACAAAGGTTGAAGAGCATGGTTAATCTTATTATAATAGCAAATAACAAAAGAATGGAGGGAAGTAAAATTTGCTTTTAGGGTATAGTGAATAATAAAGCCATAAGGATTTCATCAGTGTTTACCCAAGTGCAAGAATATACTATAGAGAGTGAGCACATTAAAAAATATCA
The DNA here is from genome assembly GCA_004027295.1 of Dolichotis patagonum. Classification (NCBI taxonomy): domain Eukaryota; kingdom Metazoa; phylum Chordata; class Mammalia; order Rodentia; family Caviidae; genus Dolichotis; species Dolichotis patagonum. Next base: position 10,012 of record PVJX010011985.1, on the reverse strand, counting down.
GTGGTCTTTCCATAAAATATATACTTTCTGAAATATTTATCTTAGTAACAGTTGCCTTTATGTGAGGGATGATCAAAATATACAGTGAATGTTTAAATCAAAGCAATTTATTACATAAAAGATGCATTACTATTAATCTATCTTAAAACCCATCCCCTCTTTCTTTGTATATATTTACCCATAGTTGTTGCCAATTTCTTGAGCAATTTTGGAAGTCCTCTGTATGAATGTCTTTACAAGATATGATAAAAAAAATTTTGGTGAATACCGCTGCTATATGGCATCCATAGAAGAGACAGGATCATAAAAACATTACAGCACGTCCTCGTCAACCTTATTCACACTACCTGAAATTGTGCTACTTCTGGATCTTCCTTAAAGCCAGAATGACCATGAAAAATAAATGTTTTCAATGCACTCAGGACATCCAAGGAGCCACAACTGTGTGACTAAAGACCCTCAGGAGAGAAGACATCTGGAACTACTTCAGGAAGTGTGAAGAATGATGGGAGATGTGTTTGAAGAAGGGAGGTTTTAATAGCACTGTGTCTTCTACTGAAATAATTATACTGTATTTTTTTAAAAATGTAAACATTCACTGTGTGTTTTTATCACATCTCATATACTTAGCCTAGGGGATGCTGAGTCTATCTTCTGACTTGATAATGTTTCCATGATAGCTCTTACAATTAGTTGAGCTAATTAAAAATATTATATGGAAGACATCAATATTTTTAGCATTTCTCTTTTTTATAAGATAAAATTTCAAATGTTTGTGCTTCTCCAAGGACCCTCTGGGAAATTTTTAAGATTATTTTAGGTGTAAGGGACATCCAGAAATTTTTTACAGTATTTGTTTATTCTAAAGTTTTTATCTGATCTTTGGAAGGTGAAATCATGAGCTATTGAAAACTAGTTATCAGATTAATATACAATCATGGAGACCTGCGAAAATAGTTACCTAACTAGTCATAATAATTGTAAAGTATTTTAAAATTAAGCAGAATAATATTAATTTTAATAAAAGTTTAGTCATTCACAAATAGAGAATTTGGTTTTTTTGAGTTTTTAAGACAATGACAAGTTTATTATAAAGTTGACACATAGCACATGGGGTTATTCTGGTAAAATATAGCACTTATGCTAATGAGTGCGATTAAGGGTAAAAATAAAGAACACTTTTCTAGCGTTTCTTAAGGGTTATAATACCAGTTTATCATTTTAACAGAGAGAAAGTCAGATTTTTGCTTTGCTTTGATGTAATACTTGGCGATGCATTTTTATGAGTCAGCCCTATAGTTATTTATTAGCTTCTCATCAAAACTATGTGGACTCATCAAAGTCTTACAACATTTTAAGGTTTCTTCTCACATTTAGGTATTATAAACCAAGGTAAATATGGTTCACTTGCTTTAAAATTCTTTATAACTTTCTATTCTCCCTCAAGTCTTATCTTTTGTTATGGTCTTTCAATATCTGGAATCAAACGAGATTCTGGTCCCTTTGAAAAGCAATAGTACATACACAGGTACATTTATGTCACTATTGGCCCTATTGTCATCTCAGCAGCCTATGTTGGCAATAACTTTTCACAAATGTAACTAAATTTGATTTGAAAGAAAAAACTGTGATAGAGGTAGAGATGGTGCTTTGTTGAAATGATCATATCTGTCTTAGTTACTGTGCTCTTGTTGCTGAGACAAAACAATACCCAAATTTAAAGAAAGGTTTTTTTAGCTCACTGTTTTAGAGGTTTCAGCCTATAATCAGCTGGCTCCAAGGTAAGGTGGCACATGGCAGAGGGGTGGCTGTTCATGGCAGTGGAAGACAGTAAAAGCAACACGAAAGAGTGAGACAAGCCTCTTTCTGTCCCTTACATTGCATCCAGCCTACCAGGACTGGTGCCAGTCCAGTCAGTGGGCTGATCCACCAATCACCCACTCTTAATCCCAGCATTGCACTACAAAGCAATTACACCTCTAGATTCAGCCCTCTCTGAAAAAATTCTACAACCGTAAGAGGTTTGGGGGGACATCTAGACACAAACCATAGCAATATCCACAAATTTTAGCAAACCAGCAAACTCATGAGTTTGCATAACATAATTTTCTACAGCTACTTCATGGCTTTCATAATTTAAACTGGTAAAAAGGGAGCAGTTCATAAGATTCAAAGATACATGCATTCTATAGGCTATGAAAATGAATAAAAATTATAAACCTAAATTAGTAATATTTTAGTATTTTATACAGGAATTTTGTACCTATCATAAAAATTACTTACTAACCAAGTATAATGTTAGCTATAAGTTTTTAGCTAGTTATGGGTCATGGAAAGTATGTTTTAAATTTTCATACTGTAGTATTTAATTATTATTGATGAAAAGTTTATCAGTATGATTTAACTTGTTAAACAAAATTATATTTTAGTTAAACATTTCTAGGGGTAATGGTAACTTATTTAATTAGTAAACCAGAATAAGAATTTATATAAACATTAGGAAAGCAAAATATAATGTTTATTTTACCATGTACAATCTTAAGTCATAGGAAAGTCTTGTTCTTGTTTACCTTTAGAGAAACTGACATCTAAAAACTCATTTTATTTAGGTGAATGGACTTTGACATAAGAAACTCAGCTGGAAGAACTTTAAAAAGTTTTAAGGAAGAAGAGGTATAATTTATTCATGCCTCCAAAGGTAAAAGCTTATCTTATCTGTGGACACATAGGCAGAGACCTCTATCTTCTGATTTACAGTGTCAGCTAGAGATTTCAAGTTCATCTGCCCAGTCTCAGAGCTGTGAGCATAAAATTTCTTCTGAATGAATTGGAGCTCACAATTGTGGTATAGTCTGTGTCTCAATCAGTGGTCTGACCAACACAAATAAGTATTATCATCCAAGCCTGAAGTACACAACAATGAAAAATCCATAAGGAAACAAGAAAAAAACAAACAAACAAACAACACGAGGTGGAGTCAGCACATTTAGGATTCTTTTGGTTCCTGAGATTTAATCCTGGAGCGAGGAAGAGGCCTGCTGGCTTAGGCAGTTTTAGAGGTGCACCCGCAGTGCAGGTTACTGAGAAGAATGGGCATATTGAGTATTTCAGTGCATCTTCCAAGACGCTGGTAAGAAATAGTTTTTAAGAAAATAGTAACTCTCAAAACTGTTTTGTTTGATTTTATTTTGTCTGCTGGTGTATGCAGCTACTCTGAAGCTAACAAGAGGCATTATGGTGGCCATTGTTGATTTCATACTCTCTTGAAGTTCTATGTCGTGTTCACTGTTTTATTTTGATTGGTTCTATTTTGATTTGTTTTGTTTGGTCTTATTCTCTTCAAAATAAAAAAAAAATTATACTTTGGATTTTTCATACAAGAGAAACTTAAAAAAAAGAAAATAGTGACTCTCATATAATTGTAAAGTGAACACAAATGAATATTTTAATCAACCTCTTAATTGTGAGGGAGTTAGGAAATATTACAGCTGGATATCCAGTTTAATTTTTGACTTCTTTTTCGTTCACTTACTTTCATTTTCTTTTTTATTTATTCATTGGTTACTTGTTTTAATTTTAGTTTATAAGGTATATTGCATGTAATCATCACTAAATATCACAATAAAATTTTTCTGTATATGCCTAGAAAATGATACTTCCTCAAACTTTTTAGAGAAATGGGGAATTTTCTGTTTAGTTCTTGAGGACTAGGGGCAGAAGGGGGGTTAAAGGTCTCTGCCTTTCAAGTATTATGGATGTGCCACAGGCCTACAAGTTATTCATGGTTGGTTGCAATGTGGGCCAATATCCAAGTAATGACTATTAAAGGTTACTTGACTCTTAAAATAAATTTTAATTTTAGTATTTTAATTCAATTCTCTTTCTGTAAGCTATTCTATAAACCCCTTAAGACAGCAGAAAGATTTAATGAAGTATAAAATACTTTGATTTTTTTTGAAATAAATTTTTAAACAAGTATATAAACAGTATAAGAATCAACAAAATAGTTTTCTTTGGCCAACCTCAATGTTCAAAGGGAGCACTTGAATATACACTAAATGTATGGTTTTTCTTACTCTGAGGGTCATTGATCCCAGAAGTTAGTGTGTTTGTGTATCTTTGGAAAAGTAATGGAAATATTTTAGAAAATGGATTTATACTTCAAATGTTTTATTAAAAGAAAGAGAAAAAGCTGCATCATCTATAAAAATAATTTTTAAAATAAGGCAAAAGGTATAAAAACAGTTTAACTTGAAAATATTATTAAAAGTTATTCTTAAGAGTTACAAGTTTTAAATACATAGTTTCAAGACTCTTTAAAAGCAAACACAGGACAAACCCATTTTTCATGTACTATGAAATCAGTGTGAGGTACAGTTTCTGTGCAGTATAAAGGAAGCCGTCAGGTGACCTTTAGTGTAAAGAATGAAAATATGCAGAGATATACGAAGTGAGTTGTGCATGACCATAGACTTGCACATGTCACCCCAAAAAGGTAACATTTGCACTGTTCCCACACCAAAAGTTCCCCAGTATGCTATCAATCAGTAGTTATATCCCTGTACTTCCCGGGACCGTCACCCAATAATGAAATCTGACTAGTGTCAGGCATGCCCAAGACTCCTTTACTCAGCTTAGCCTGCACTCTTTTTTTTTTTTTTGACAGTTCCAGAATGGAGTTTATTTCCTGCATTTAATGGATTTGTCATAAACCTTAATTGAATCTTCCAGATAAAAGAAATTTAGGACAGCTTCAATAGTCTGGCTTGTAGAGTCCTGCCACACTCCTCAGACCTGAATATCAATCCAGGTACTCAGAGGGTGGACCTGGATAATTGCAAATCATCCTTATCAGGCCCAAAGCATAAATCCTGTTTTGGTTCTTCTAAAGGTTCAGACTTACGACTTTAGGAAGGAGAAAATATTTCAGGAAAATATATTTGTACTTGGAGGTTCAAATTCTCCACCTATTTTATTCTCTAAAAGAATATCAGATATCATTTAATAATCACACTTACTAATGTGACATACACTCCTTAGACAAAACATGTTTTGGGAGTTCAATATTAAGTACTTTTTGAAGTGGCAACCAATCAATTTAAATTTACCTATATTTTAAGGGTAGGTAAAATAAACAAATGCTATATTCAGTATGCTATGTTCCTAATAAAATAAAACTTGAAACTTGGGCAGGATATTTAAAATTAAACACTATTAAAACACATGTGTAACATTGCTCAGATTCAAACATCTGATGAAATATCTTTTTGAACTGACTGAAGATCTTTGTTTCATATAGTAGATACATAAATGCTTTTCAAAGAACAAGAAAAGGTACCCTAAAACCAAATACAACTTATTATTTCTTTCCCAGGGTCAATATTTTTCCCAGTATGTCAGAAAAAAGCAGAAAAAAATCCGAGTTTATAAAAATCCATTTATATAAAGTGTTTAGTCAGTTTTAGAAATCTTGGGTATAATCAAATCCATTGTCTTTTTGACAGTTGTTTCTGAAGTCATACTATGCAAACCAAAATTTCTGAGGAATGGGAAAAACATTGCAGAATAGTGCTAGTTTTCTTGAAAACAGGTGATTGATGTGGAAAATTGATAACTGAGGATATAGGGATAGTTTGCTCTTATTTTTGACTTCTTGAATAGGCAATTTCATTAGTGCCCCTTTGCTTCAAATAGGACAGTAGTATAAAACATTCAGTTTTGAGGTCTTCCCTTGATGCTTAAAACAACCCATATGTCAAGGTTTCAGTACTTTTATATATTCTTTGAAATTAGATTTCTAACTTTACAAGTGAGGCATTTCATTTCCATCCTTTACTCATTTTGAATACTTAGCTTCCATTTTATTTTACTTTTTAATTTTCCTACTAGCTGTTGATTTTTTTTTTGTAAACTAAGATGTTTGAAGATTTAAGAAATGAATGAAGGCCTGGAGTCTTTTGTAAAATCAGTTTAGTAGTCTCTGATAATTAATCCTATGCTACTGCAATTATCTGCTCATATAACTGTTTCTCCTTCTAAACTGTGACCTTCTCAAGAACAGATAACATGTTTTAAAACCTTTATATTCCAGCAAGAACAGAGTATCTGTTCCGTAGAAAATGCTTAGGGTTTGTTGACTGCCTTACTGAACAAATACAAGGATGATAAGGAAGCAAGGTTACTTATCCTTAGGCGATTCTTAGGGCTACTTTGGTTATTAAAGTTTTAGGACTTAGGCTGCACTAGATGAGCATAGTGGAATAACCTCAGAAGAAATGACTTATCTCTAATTTTTCATTCAATTTCAGAGAAAATTCCAAATATAATAAATTCTAACATATTTCTAAGATCTGGACACTGTTAGTAACAATGGCATAATTAACCTTGAACAGTAATATTGAAAACTGAGGTAACATTTTAAGGTACTTCAAAGAATATTTGGTCACACAAATATAAAATGTAATCACTAATGTCATATCCTAAATCAGTAAGGCTGATTTGAGTACCATTAATAATTAACTCTGACTTACATAAGGTTCCAAAATAAGGAACTCTATTACTTCTCATAGACAGAAGTCCAGAGACCAGATGGATCTCAGATATCAGAGAGGTCACGGAGTCCCCATTTCCTTAAGCCTTTCCATTCTGCTCTCTTTAACATTAACTGCTTCTGAAGTCTGGTTTCTTTTAAGATCCCAACATATCTACTATAGGTCCATGTGCCAATTTTAGATGATAATGTCCAAAAGAACAGGAACTTCACCTTTCGTTGGCTTCTATTAAGAACTAGGAAAAATTTCCCAAAATTGCTACAAAAATATGGTGTCAGGTTTCATTGGCCATCATGCCCGTTTCTTAAGCAATAATTGGCAATTGCAACGGCCATATCTTGCTTGAATGAGTTGCTTCAGTGATTTCAAACCTGTAATTCAGTGCTTGGAGATTTAAACAGTAGCAGCACTTGGACCACACCAGGAATTCATCTAGGATCTCTGGACGTATCTTAAATATCCATATTTTATAAAATCCCGAAGGTGGTTGTAGTACAGAGTGAAGCTGCGATCTAGGGACATAGAGGTACATCTCAGGTAGAGGAGGGACGGTGACAGCCACGGTTACCTCTGTTCACAGCGAGGCTTTCACCTCCCTTAGCCAACTGAGATGAGGCAGTGGGTCATTAGTATTCATTCTCTCGCCCGGTTTCCCTTGTGAATATGAGTACACATTCATGACAGCTGACCAGAGTTAGAGTCCGTGAACTGTGAAGATGATTGGATTGAGCAAGAATAAAATCCGGGTCTTCGCTCTTCTTAGCAAAAAATACTAAATTGAACCAGTCAGTCAAGGTTGTCCCCAGCAGATTTCCTAAAAGTTTACGCTCTCTTCCCTCTTTGGCATGTTCTGAGCACTTGGACCAAATCTTCCGATAATCTCATTAGTCCCTCTTATTAGGCCTTCTCTTCCAGTGGGGACCAGTGCCTTTCGTGGACTTAGGTATCAGAAACTCTTGGGCACCCTGGGGCCACTTTCATACATTTTCTAAGCCTCAATGTTTACTTAGATATAAAACTGGCATAGTAATTCCTCTATCAGAAGTTTACTTCAAAAATTAAATTAGTTTATTTGAATGTGAGGTGCAGTAACTCTGTTTTGAGATTTCAAGTAGAGAGTTTCAGTCTTATGCAATGGGCTTAGCAGTATGACCCTATAATATTTTAGCCAACCTTTAATGACTGTCTTTTTCTGATTTTTTTTTGGAAGGCATATAGATTTATAAACACATTGGGTCTTTGAACACAATCATAACAGCAAGAATTCTCTGGGGCGTATGTCAGATGTGATTATTTTGGGTTAATATAATAGGATCTTCTTTGCTATTGACTTAAAACTATTACAACTATACTTTAAAGTGTACTGTTAATTTATTTCATAATTTTTTCTCAATGTATATTCTATTTTTAAAGTTTATTCTGAATTTTTAAAGTAGAGTATCATCATATTCAAAATAACCTTGTGATTCTTACCTCTAACAATTTGGCAAAAGTAGGGTGGCAGGAATAAATCATTATTTATACTACATTTTTGGGGACTACAATATTAAAAGTGGTGGATGAAAAAAGTGAATTGGGGGTGTAGATTTTTAAGAAAGTACTTAGTATAGAGAGGATTTTTTGGACATTTTTGTTTACTAAATTAATTAAATTGAATTGACAGAAATATTACCAATTAGATTGAAAGTTGACCCAATTATCACAACCAAATAAAGTTATGCTGTATTACACATTGAAGTAGGTCACTTAGCTTGAAGTTAGTAGAAAAATCAACATTGTATTTTTCATAGCTTTTTAATGACTGTCATGGAATAAAAACATCAATAAAAATTTCAGTTTCTGTGTAACCAAATAACAGAAGATATCACTAAAAATCTTGAAGTCTCATGAAGTGGTACACAGTTACAAAGATAGTCACTAAACAACACAGCAAGAAATGGAATTAAAATGAAAAAAAAAAAAAGTCAGAAATGACCACAAAGGATAAGTAAGTGGAAAGTGGAACCAATCCTGGAAATGTGCCAAGTTTCTTTTCCATGCTTCATCTTCCTGTGATCTCGACCAGGACCCCATGGCGTGGTCTGCCTCCCTCTGAGAGAGACCATCAACTTCACAGCCTTTAGAAAGTGCGTCTTGGTTGATGACTTCCTCTCAAATTCTGCAACACCAGAGCAAAGGCTTGGCCCTGTGTCTCTATCTACCAACAGGGCACCTTTTCTTTTAGTATTCTGTCTTCATAACAAATACAACAGCTAAAAAGAACTTAAAAATTATCTTATAATTCACACTTAAAATCTTTTCTTTCCCACAAATTTGGTTGATTTCATAGTGTCCTAGACGACTGGAATATTAAGCTTATTTTCGCCTTGTTTCTCTATTAGTCCTCACGTCTAAATCGTTGTATTTAATTCTTTCACAGCATATTATTCTCATCAAAAATATCCTCAGTTTCATAGTAAATGAAGATTTCTTCATGTATAAATACCTGTAAATACTTCCTAGCAATTTCCCCACCCCGAATTGTCACCCACCCCTTTAATCTCTCTTAACCTTTTGTGTAACATTTTGCTTGCCCACCAGAGTATGAGGTAGAAACCTTTGCTGCAGTCCAGTTATTTGGAACAATTTATCCTGTTGCAATGACCAAAAAATCATTTGTGCGTGTGCTTGTGTGTGTGTTAAAATTGCTGTCAGTTCTGTAACAGAAGTGATTTTAGCAATTTGTGGCAAGTATAGTAAAACATTAAGGAATCCGTGAAAAATGTAGCGGGGATAGACTTGGAACAAAGGAAGCACCACTTAGCCTGTAATTCACCTGCGGCAAAGACCCAAGGAAGGTGTATGGGTTTCTACAAGGAAGCACAGTGAACCCCACAAACTAGGAGATGAAGACTGGGAGAAGGTCCTTGGGAAAGCAGGCAGCAAAGAAAGACCTGGGGTGAGTACCAGAGACTGATTCATGGGGTGAGGAGGTGGCTCGCTCTGACACTTTGATAGTAATAAGGATGAAGGGGGCGCTTAGTAAGAGCAGGGTATCTCCACTGCCATCCAACTGCCATCACACACGCCGCACTTTCCTGGCAGGGCATCAGGTGTAACTAGGACAACACAGCCCCACTGATCTGTGAGAGAGGACAGCAAACAACTGTCACCTGCTTGGTCTATATAGTGGCAGCGAGAAAGAGAATGTGGGTTAAACAGCTGACAATGCCTGTCCCTACAGACTATTGCAATAGCAGTGAAGGGCATTGAGAGCTGTGTCCAAGAACCATGCCTTGGAAAAACACTGAAAGAAGTAAGACAACTTCAAAGCGTATCAGGGTCTTCTGACATATATAGAAATAATGGAGGGATTTCTAATCTATTTTATGGAACCTAATGAAGAGCAGGAAACAGAAGACTATATATATATATATATATATATATATATATATATATATATATATATATATATATATATA